>JAOWAN010000005.1:12937409-12951519 GCA_028566635.1 Lobelia cardinalis
AATTTATAGCTGTTTTTTGATCAATGAACACAACATGGTTAATTAATGAACATTCAATTTTCTGATCAATGAACATAGCATATTTAATTAATGAACATTAAATATATTCACTCGCTAAGCCTAAGAGTGAAGCGCACGCGCGCGGAGGGGCGCTCCTTATATTAAGCGCGTGGGCGCTTAATATAATTTGCCCCTAAACACAGCAGTAGCACAAATGGGAACGAAACGGAAAAAAAAAAAAAAAAAAAAAAGGTACAACTCCTCTCTTCCATAGCAGTAGCAAAATTAGGGGTGATTTTGATAAGGTAATCGTATCAAAATTTCATTATTTTTATCATTACCAAAAATTTGGTAATGCAAAATTTATTATCATTGTCCTATCGAAATTTCGGTATTATCGAAATCGGTAATATCAAAATTTCGGTAGAGCACAGTAGGGCATTGACATTACCAATTTTCGGCCCAAGTTAAAAAAAACAATCAAATTTTAAATTACAAGTTAAATTAATTCAAACTTGTAGGTCAAAGTTAATTGTTGTGTTTTAAAAAATACACCGAAAGAGATCGAAAAACTCAAATTACAAATTTAGGAGGCCAAAATTCTACTCATTCCTATAAATATTATTATAAAATCATCAATTTTCAATCGAAATATTGAAGACGTAGTAGAATTATGGTTTGAAAGTTTTTGAAATGGTAGTATGTAAGAATAGAATACGTAAATTGAAATTTTTTAAATTTTTTATGTAATATAAATGTAAAATTACTAAATTATCTCTGTTTCGGTACGGTAATGGTAATACCGTGGTAATGATATCCATTACTATTACCCTACCAAAAATTTTGGTACGGTACGGTAATGGTAAGATAATTTTTCGATAGAAATTTTTTGGTAATTTTTGATATGGAATAAGAGGGCAATCGGTATGTTCATAATTAGTATGTCCATTTTACAACACATATAAGTGCATAATTTATAATATGTAAGTGCATTGGGCGCTCCTAACAGAACCGAGCGCCTAAGCGCTCATCAGATTTTGCATTTGAATGGGGGGTGGGGGAATTTGTAACACATTCCATATTGAATAAATGGAGAATTTATATGGCTTATTACTGATTCGCCAAATTATTCATGGATCAGTAGATATCCTTTGTCTCCCTTATTATGACATTTCGTTGATATTATTAATAATATATTAATATTAATTTTTAATTTCTCTTAAATAAAAATTTTAACTTTAAAAAAAAAAAAAAAAAAAAAAACTTTCTTCTTTATTTGAAAGAGTAGTTTGAGCCTATAGGGATCAGATAGTTTGAAGATTGACGGCGCTGCGCAATTTTTTCGGTCTTTTATGATTTTTGTTGTTCCCCAAGTACCATTAATTAATCCTAATTTATGTATTTTTGTATTTTGAAATGATTTTAATGAATATTTATGAAATATCCTCATTACTCAATGAAAAATATCACATAAATTCTCTACCAATCACACGTTAAAGATACATTTTCTCTATTTCCTTTAATTGCGCACCATTAAGCCAAGACCTTCGAATTAACTTTTGACAAGCCAATGCGAATCGATTGGTATATCGTGTGCCTAAAGTATTTTTTATTAGGAATGTTCATTTTATTCACAAATATATATAAAATTTATAAATTATGTACATAATATAAATATAAAATACATATAAGTTATTTAATTATTATAATCATAATTATTATGTATATTTCATATTCATATTATGTACTCCATAATTCATAAACTTTATATATACTTTATAAAAAAAATGGTAATAATACCTAAACACACGATATAATTTACGAATGCGAAGAGCCCATTGAAAATGCTCTAAGCCGGTCAGAGTGGTATGTAAGATGAAAAATGTTAACAAATGACATAAAAGTAATGGAAAGTATCTAAATATAATGATATTTTATTTTAAAAATTAACAAAAGTTCAATTAATGATATCATTTATAATAAATTAACTTTTTAATATAGAATATATAAATATATTTAACTAAAGTGCTGGAGACACTTATCAGCGCAACGTAAGATTGATGAAATCTTCGGAGGGGCGAGCCCTCGTATAAATTGACTTCCTCCAATTGGCAGAGTCCAGAGAAGTTTCCCTGTCCTTCCCCTCCCCGCAATACACACGATTTATTAGACTCCCACTTTCGCAGTTCTGCTAGCAATTTAGTCGAGAAATCAGAGTGCAATTTAATGTAACAAAAGCCATTTGAAAGAACCCACCATTTTGCAAAAAGCTCAGAAACACATACAAAGGGAAGAAAAACAATCAATTCCACAGCTTCTTTTCTTCGTTCCTGCTTCAGTTCCTCCAAGCCCTCACCATATTCATACATATAGGAAGAGAGAGTTGCAGAGAGTGCCTGTTTGCGCGCGTTGTGAAATGGGTTCTGGTTAAAAATCAGTTCTTGATTCAGGATTTGTGTGTGTGTGCGTGTGTTGGGAGAGCGAGAGAGAGAGATGCAAAAGAGGAGATGGGGGAAGTTGGGAATGATGAGGAGGATGCTAGCGTGCGCCATAGGGACAATAGGGGTAGTGGCACTCCTCTCAGCCCATGTACACATCTTTTTCCCTCCTTCATTAGTCCCCACCCTTCCTGACCTTTACAAGCTCCCCACGGTATTAATTCATGCTCTCTTCTTCATTTTTTTTTTTTTTTCTAATAATCGTCTCATTTCTTATTAGGGTTCTTTTTCGTTTATTTGTTTAATTGTATCCTCCTTCAATTCTGTACATTGTAAATCACTCTGTTTGATTAGTGACATTATTTTTAGTTCGTAATTTGCTGAAGTAATTTCTTTGGTTATTTTTCATCATTTTCAAATTTGGCATGGTGCTTTCTTGAAATTATTTTACTAAAAAAGGAAATTAAAAGGAGAAGAAAAGGTAATCTGGTCGTGAAGTTTGTTGCTTTCTCTACTGGGTTTGCTCAAGGCCGGGTGTAGGTTGATTATGAAAAGCTATGTTAATATTAGTCTATTGCTAAATAGACTTCTAATTTTGCAATGTTGTTCCTTTTGATTTTTAGTTATGGCTTTTACTTTTTCTGGGTTGAGGATTGTGATATGAGAATGTCACTGATCTGGGGGTCATTCCATTTTGTAGCAACATGAAATTGGATATCAAAAGTTGAGCAGAGAGCGAAGCCCTGCGCCCCCTCATTTATTGAAAACTTCTCTAGCTGCTCACAAGGTTTTGTGCTTCCCTCACTTTCTCTCTCTAGCTCCCTCCACTTTCCTAATATTTTTGTTCTAAATTCATTTTATTACAATTATTTATTATTACGATTGTTATAAGAAAGTCTGCTCAACCTTTAGCAATTTCTGTCAAGATTGTTGCTTTAGAGCCGGAGTGTCGTTGAGATAGATGTCTTTGCATATTGATACAGAGTAGTTATGCATCTTTCATGTTTTCACTCCTTTAGACTTGACAGTTGGATGATGCAAATGGGTCATTGGAGTTTGACAAGTTGTGGAAGCCACCCCCAAATAAAGACTATGTGCCTTGCGTCCAGCCAACCTCTTCTTATAACGGTAATGGGTTGTAATTTTGCTTCAAGTGGGAATATCCACTTTCTTTTGTACACCTTTTCACTTGCTGTCTTATTTTCAGCTCCAGGAGAGACTCGAGGGTACTTGCTTGTTAATACCAATGGTGGACTGAATCAGATGCGAGCTGGGGTGTGCTTCTCTTTTTCACTCCTCCCCCCTCTCTTCCTTGTTGTCTAACCTTATCAATATAATACCATCTATATGTGGTCAATTCAATGGACTTCTCCCCAAGTACTTTGGTTGGTTTAAGTGGTGAAAAAGGAAATTGAACTTGGCATTCTGTGGCAGTGGTTCTAGCTTGACTTTTGTTGTGGATTTTATTGATGTTTAAGTTATCATATGTGCATGTGATAATAGTTGCCTTAAAAAACACTGGAGTTTCACAAACTATTGGGGGTATTTGTCTAATGCGTGGAGGTAGCTAAAAAGTAACTTTTCACAAGTAATGTTCTTCCCTGGGAAGTTTAGGGTCATAGGTCAAGCCTTTTCAAAGTACAGCCATCTGCTTTTTCCATGAAGAACTACTAAACATTAACTTACAATGTCTTTCAGCAGCCAAGTGGAATATGGAAAGAGTGTTTAGTGTATTGGTCAGGTTGAGCGCATATGAATAGCAGTTCAACTTAATTATTGCGCTATTTGATTTACAATCGTTTGGGATGTGCATTACCAGAACCAAGATAACACAGAACGAATCTCTTGCCTTTTTAGATTTTGTGTTGTCATTTTTTTAACCAGATGTTATGTGATTAATGAGTAATTTACCTGTGTGGTAGTTTGGAGTTGTGCATATATATGCGCAGAGAAGATTCCATATAAAGCTACTTCTTTAAACCATCATTGTGGGCATAACATTTTCATTTAACTAACTGTCAAGTTCAGTGTGAGGATTCAAACCCTCCTGAAATCTCTTACTTTTACGAATTTGGGTTGGTCAACATGAAGGAATTCATAACCCCAATTATACCTTGATATTGCCACTTATAAAGAAGTTATACTGGTGATACCTTGTCAAGCAGTTGCTTTCATTTGCCCAGACATGAATATCGACTGCGGTTGGTAAAGGTTGGTTTGCTTGCTTATATGATTATTCCTTTGGCTGGTGTTTACTTCTTGAAGCAAATAATTATTTACTTGGTCCTCTTATCTTGATGATCAACTCGTGAGGTTAATGGTTTTCCTGCTTAAATAGTTCTCTCTCCTCATCTCGGACTTGGTGCAATGGCAACTGCCGCTGCTAACCAGCGCTTTGGCACAGGTTCGAGTCCTGGAATTAGCCTTTCCAAAATGGAGGTGAGGTTGCCTACATCTCACCTCTTCCAGACCTTGCATGAGCAGAAGCCTTGTCCACCGGCTTAGACCCCCCTCCCCCACCTTTTTTTAATAAATAATCTGGTACTGGAATGGAATTATGACAAGTAAAATAAAATAATTATTTCTATACTGTATCTTGCATGAATGTAGTGTCCCAGCTGAGAAACAGGCTATGTACCTTTTATAAGTGATTATTACTATACGACCTGCTGGATCTGAAAACCAGGCTCGCTGTTGATTTGCAGATATGTGACATGGTAGCTGTTGCCCGTATCATAAATGCCACTCTTGTAATTCCAGAGCTCGATAAACGCTCATTCTGGCAGGATTCAAGGTGCCTATGTTTTAAAATTGTTTTAATTTTTGCATGTAAATAAACCTCTTTTGTTTTTCCTTCTCCATTTGTAGATGGCCTTTTTTCAACTTCTGTCTCTTGATATTATTGCAGTAACTTTTCTGACGTTTTTGATGAAGATCATTTCATTAATTCTTTGGCTAATGACGTAAAGATTATCAAAAAGCTTCCTAAAGAATTGGCAAATGCTACTAGAGCTGTTGAGCACTTTAGAAGCTGGTCCGGTATAGATTACTATACGAAGGAGATTGCAAGCATGTGGGAAGAATATCAGGTATAGTATAACAATCTGTACGTTTCGTAATGAACTTGCAATTCAACCGATTGATCTGTCACAACTTTTCGTAGGTTATTCGGGCAGCTAAGTCTGATTCTCGACTAGCAAACAATAATCTGCCTCCTGACATACAGAAGTTGCGGTGTCGTGCTTGTTATGAAGCCCTCCGCTTTTCCCCCCGCATCGAAGCTATGGGAAAGGTGAATCCTTTTACAATGTTTGCTTGAATTATTAAATGGCTAACCTCCTTTTGTTTATTGAAGTAATTATGGTTTTTATGATTTTGTAGATGTTGGTAGATCGAATGAGATCCTATGGTCCCTATATTGCTTTGCATTTACGATATGAAAAAGACATGCTTGCTTTTAGTGGTTGCACACATGATTTATCTCCGGAAGAAGCCGAGGAGCTAAAGATAATCAGGTTAGCTGCCTCTACATATCAAAAATCCGTTGTTAGATTTGTCACCTAAAGTTAAATCTCTTTGCTCGTGTATATCAAATGGTAGAGAGAACACCGCTTATTGGAAAGTGAAGGACATTGATGCCATGGAACAAAGAGCCAAAGGGTACTGCCCGTTAACTCCAAAGGAAGTTGGAATGTTCCTTAATGCTCTCGGATTCCCTGCAAAGACTCCAATATATATTGCTGCAGGGGAGATATATGGTGGTGATTCCCATATGGCAGCTCTTCAGTCTCGTTTTCCCACATTAATGAACAAGGTGAGGAGTTCAATTCATTGTTACATCTGTATTGCTTAGTTCTGTAGCCACTTGTCATCTTGAGTAGCTTGATAGCGAATAGGGGCTCAATGGATTCACATAGTACTTGGCTGAGAATAAGTATCTGAAAATGTACTAATATGAGGGACGTATAACTTGTGTTGTTGACATCACTGGCTTGCATGCTAGGCAAGCTTATATCTCAGAATGGAACTCTTTGCCGGCTACATCTGAGCTCCACAAAACTTTCATGTTTCATCTTCCCTGGGTATTTTGGGTCTTAGTTTTATAAAAATTGCCACTTAACAATTTGTTGGCCAGCTTGTCTTCTGAATCCTAAAGATTAAGTTTTTCTGGTCCATGCCATTTATCTGGTGTAGGGTTCCACTTTACTGTCTGCAGCTAGTTCTGAACTGCATTAAAAAAATTTAAGAAAGAAGTTTCATTTTCAAGTCCAAAATACATGCAGAGTCTAAGTTTCATCATCTGATGTGTTCCTTAAGTTACTATAATCTTTGTAAAATTGTTATCTTGTAATGATTCTATCTTGTAGTATATCCTCAAGTTTATGTCAAAGTGGTTCCTTTCGCTGACCAGTGGTTTTAGGAGTTGTGGAGCTCAAGCTTTGTTAAACAACGGTTTTGGTTCAATTAGGAAATTACTATGCGAGTCAATGTCATATGTTGGAACCCCCCTTTATTGGAAAGTGCTGGTAGGTGATGCACTGTTACTTGTAGTCAGTTGATGCATTTTTGTTGCATCTGCTTAGTCTTTTATTGTACTTGTGTATGGTCTAGTCAGCAACCTCATAGCTTATGGTATACCTCTGTCACCAACTCAACTCGTATACAGTTAGTCGGTAGATCTGAAGTGGTACAACTGTTGAGGGAAGGCCTATAATCATAATAGATGACAAGCCACAAATGGCGGTACTAAAGTTATGTTAACAGGGAGTCCATATTTGTTATCTGGAAGCATCCGCAGGCATAAGTATACGTGTTAGATCTTCTACATTGTGATCAATATAAAAAAAACACAAGATTAGCATGGGAGTGAAGCTAGTACATGGTATTTAACTTCTATGTTTGTGTGGGAAATGGGTATAGATGTATACTAACTGATGGGTACCAGTCAAGGTTTGTAAAATAGCCAACCATTACAACTTCCTCCTAAAATGAAATTCCCTTTTGGTAAGAGCTTGGGAAAAGTACTTTTATCGTATCATCTAATTGAACTCATAACCTTAATATGAGAAAGGTGATGCTGTTATTCAACTTGGTCTTTACGAGGGGTGGAACATAGATGCTGAAAAGATTTTGAAAGAAGGAAATTCAACCTGTTTTTTTGCAACTGCCCAAATACCACTGTCAATCGTAAAGAACAGTATGATCCTGATTTTCTTACGATGAATACCTTTGAAGGTGAAAACTACAGTGCAGGTTAGAACCTTTCTAGATATTTGATGAAGCACCTAGCATCAACAAATGGTTGGTCCGATAATTTTCTAAGCACGGGATGTTAATCAGAATGTGTGCATGAACACCTGAGAGCGTCTTTCAGTTATCGTGATTATATTGTGTTAAGTGCTTCAGGTGGTGTGGTCCACTATGGTGAGATAGGAGGGGGACTTATGTTCAGAGGATCTGTAATCATGAAGTCGTGGTTGGTGTGCCATGAGTCTAAAGACGTAAACAGATATTCCACATACCTGTAGATATAGAATAGAAGTATGCCATATTTGGGGTTTTCAACTTTTTTCCATTGTTTGATGCTGCATTAGGAGCTTGTTTCAGGTGCTCTAGAGTATCGATTTTTACCGCTAATTTTCTAGTAGTCCAGAGCAAGCTTTGCTGTGAGCGACCCATCTGCACATCTGTGTGTGTGAGAGAGAGAGAGAGAGAGAGGATAAGCCGAGTGCTTCATAGAATTTGAACTTTTGATGTGTTAGGCTTGCAAATTATTCACATCTTGCTGCAAAATATTCAGACATTGCAGTTGTTTTTTTGCAGGAAAAATTGGCATCAGTTGAGGAGCTCCAACCTTTCATCAATCATGCATCTCAAATGGCTGCGTTGGATTACATTGTGTCTGTGGAGAGTGATATTTTTATTCCTTCTTACTCTGGGAACATGGCCAGGGCAGTCGAGGGTCATCGTCGTTTTCTGGGACACAAGAAAACTATTTCTCCCGATAGGCAAGCAACTTTGTTTTCTGTTATATATGTCCAGTTTTATTAGTTTTTTTTTTTTTCTTCCTGTTAACCATCAAGTTTTTGATATTGTTTCATATCATCTTTTCATTTCCATCAGGAAAGCCCTTGTCCATCTTTTTGACAAATTCGAGAATGGCACAATGAGAGACGGCAAAAACATGTGGAATAGAATCGTTGAGATCCACAAAAGACGGTATGTGAATGAGGGTCTTGTTTAGTTTATTTCGATAGCCCAAAATGTTTTTTATTGAGTTATTTTGGCTGTGCAGGCAAGGATCGCCTCGGAAAAGAAAAGGCCCCATTTCAGGAACAAAGGGAACCGATAGGTTTCGCTCAGAAGAGGCCTTTTATGTGAACCCTTTACCCGACTGCTTATGTCAAAAGGAATCAACCCATGTTAATAGTAGCTCTCATGTTGTCAGATAGGATTTAATATGTAGTAGTGTTACCAGTTTCTTTCGAGAAGCAACCCCTAGGTGGATTGGCCGGCACATCGACTTTCCTACTTATTTGAACTTGGGAAGTTGCCGCAGGAGCCATGAGAAGAGAAGGTAGGGTTGTGGACTGTGCATATCCCGAGAGTAGATGCCCGGGGGGCAACATTATACATGTAGATGAGAAAAGTGGGATTGGCGAGAATGCCACTTTCGCCACTTTACTCTGTTACGGCACATTTCCTTGGGCCGAGGAGAAGATTAGGCGATGTGGGTGAGGGTGATACGGTACAGTATTGGTGATGTTATGGTGTACTTGTCCATTCTTGAACAGATATTCAATGCAATAAAAAGGAGAGAGGAAGCAGTTCTTTCAATTCTCTTTTAAGTTCATTTTGTAGCTTGCAATCTCTTCTTCTTCTTCACTGCATAATGTATGTTACGCGGATCCACTCTTGCAAGCTTGCTTTTGTGCAATGAGAATATTACCATATATATGAACCAAGAAGAGGTCCAAGACGATAGAAGAGAAGAAAGTGGTTGTCTTTTGCTTCTCTGTGCACTATTTTACCTCTGTAACTGACAACCTTGACACTTGCAGGCTATTTTTATCCTTCTCCTCCTTTGTATGGGCTGTTGAAATGCTCTCATGAGTCTCACCAATCCAAAAATATAATGTTTCCATGAATAATTTGTGACACTTATTCGAGTCAAACGTGGTGGTAAGATACTTTTAGGATCCAAGATCAAAAGGAAGTGAATACTTTAGATGGTAGTAGATAAAATTTACTCATTTCGTTTCGTTCTAATTATGTGAAAGCGATATTTTTTCCTCATAACTTATATTTATTAGAAACAATTAAATTGAAAAGGAGTAAATACTAACGAGCCCAGGAAGGGAATGCTAATATGGAGTTAAAAGGATAGGATAACGTTGAATATACCACCAACTAGCATAGCCATTAGCCAGCAACCAGCATTCTCCAAATCCGCATAGACCCACCACTTCAGTCCAGTTATCTCCCTCCCTTTCTTTCCCTCCTCTTCTTACACAGACACACACACACACACGGACTGTCCACCTTTCCCTCTCCCCCCTTCGCCATTAGCTTTCATTTCAAATTCAAGAAGCACAGAGATCTCTAGTGATCAGACAAGAAGAAGAATCTTGGAATGGGTTTAGTGTCATTGATTTCGACAGCCCCTTCTTTACTCCCATCTGCACCATTATTGCCATCTTCCTCCATATACCCCAGTTCTCGTCTAGTAAGCATACTCTTTGCTCTTCCTTCTTTCTTTCCTTTTTTTCTTATTTGCTTCCTAATTTCATCTCTCTCTCTCTCTCTCTCTCTCTCTCTCTCTCTCTCTCTCTCTCTATATCTCTCTCTCTCTCTCAATATATGCATTATTGTCTTGCTAAAATGTACTAGTACAGCAGTAGTACGTAGCTGAATTAAAGAAATGCGATTGGAATTAAGTAGGAATCTGACAAATTTGTGTTGAATGATTAGGGTGTTATTCGCTGTAAACTTGAAGTTGATCATGTCATGAACAACACTGATACTTCTTTTTGCCGACGGGAGCTTTTTCATTGCGTTGGTGCTGCAGTTGGCATGGTAATTAATTCCCATTCATTTTCTTCTAATTTTTTCCCCTTTCACTGCTCAAACTTTTTTGGTCTAATCCATTTTCTTTCAAGTTTAAGCAGTGATACTTGAACTTTTTCTTTAGTTTTGTGATAGACATTAGTTTACGCTGTAGATCACTATTTGTTGCTAGCTGCAGCAGATAGTGATTGGGACATTATAGTTTTATCCGGTCGCATTTCCCTCGGAATACCAATGGAGTCTAAAACTAACAACCCTTTGAGACACTTAATTTCATGGCAAAATTATGTATAAATTTCTGATGGGTCAGCTACACTTTTGAACTTGTCACCGAAGTAGCCAGGTTTTCTGGTGCATTTCTTCCGAACTAGTCAGAGTTATCATTTATTCTCGTAGGTGTGGTTCAAGCAAATCGCTTCTAACTGAATTCCTGTAGGATATGTTTTATTCCATGATTTATAGTGATGTGATCATAAGTTTCTGTCAGTTGTTATCTCTCTATAGGGACTGCTCGGAAGCTGGAGCTCCTTTGTTGAAGTAGCTAGTGCTGCTGACTTGATACAGCGCAGACAGCGTTCCGAGTTTCTATGTAAGTAGCTTACGGTAGTTCCAAGTGCGGTTTGCTCACTCTTTTTTATTGCATTACCAACGACAATTACAAACGTGCAAAATAAAACCCACAGCAAAACATTCAGTTTATATAAAACAGAGATTGGTGTCAAAAGGTGTTCTAAACTTATGCCCTTGGTGGTGTTCGGAGTTTAATATAATTCTTTTATTTATTTATTTATTGCAGCTAGTATCAAGACAACTCTTTATACAGCTTTAAAGGTATATATGTCCTATCATAGTGGTATACTGTACGTTTAGCCCTTAGTTATACAGGTACTCTGAAGTTGATCTGTATAACATCTTCAACCTGCCAATTTCACTCATCTTTCCAATGTCTATTATACCAGGGTGATCCAGAACTCATCCCTTCCATACTAACATTGGCACTTAATGATGCAATCACATATGATAAGGTTAGAGATAATATTATTACTGTGTTTCTCAATCTTGTAATATAAAACTTAATGGAGTTGCATATTAACTTGTAGCCTACAAAATCTGGGGGCCCAAATGGATCAATACGCTTCAGGTATTTTGGCTGATTTCTAGAACAGCATTCGAACATGCCATTGGTTTTGAAGGTGTTTTGGGGATTTAGCACTTCAATCAAAACATTTGATTTTCTTCTGTCATTCTTTCTTGCCTGAAGCTCAGAGATAAACAGACCAGAAAATAAAGGGCTTTCTGCGGCTTTAAACTTGTTGGTGGCGGCAAAGGACGAGATAGATTCATACTCCAGAGGTGGACCCATCTCTTATGCAGATCTCATCCAATTAGCAGGTTAGCCTCATCAAAAATTTCAAATAGTTTTTTAACATTACACCAGCAAAGTAATTGCAAAAACTTTTTTATGTTTATGTGCTTAATGCAGCACAAACTGCCGTTAAAGCAACGTTTTTGGCATCTGCAATTCAAAAATGTGGTGGTAATGAAGAAAAAGGAAACATCTTATATTCTGCATATGGTTCAAGCGGGCAGGTTAGTTCCTCATGTTGCGTTCTTTTATACATCTGTTGGTGATCTGATTGCCTCAACAGGCAAGTCTCTGGATAACTGTTATTATGCCTACAAACTTTAACCTTAACTTTTCTTATTTCTTACATTTTTTTTTTTCGCTTTAGTGGGGACTGTTTGATAGACAATTTGGAAGGTCCGATAGTCCGGACACAGATCCAGAAGGCAGGGTTCCCTTGTGGGATAGAGCAAGTGTTCAGGAAATGAAAGATAAGTTCAAAGCTATAGGGTTTGGTCCTCGACAGGTAATGTATAGCTTCTACTTTTATAGACATTATCGTTAGCAATCCTATATTTTTGTTACCTAAAATTATATTCAAGATATGAAGTCTCAAAAACTTAGATATCTTGCAACTAAGGCTTTCTTCAAAATATTTGCAGACTATGACTTGTGATGCTTTCACTTCTAGCTCTCATTTCACGATGTTTCCGTTAAGCAATGCTCCTTTATTACCAAGTCTTATATTTTCTTGTGCTGGTTTTGGCACAGCTAGCAGTAATGTCAGCATTCTTAGGTCCTGATCAGGCAGCAACTGAGACATTGTTAGCCACAGATCCTGAAGTCACTAAATGGGTTGACAAGTACCAACGAAGTCGAGAAACAGTGTCACAGACTGACTACGAGGTCATTACTATATACATTTCCTTCCCCCCAAAAGTCTGGAATTCTCGTAGATAAATCACTGATTTCAAAATGAAAACCTAAAATGGTATTCAAAGTAAGTATCAATCTCTTCATCTTACTTCCTAAAGAGAGTAGGAATCCAGTTGAGCACTATGTGCATTTGTGTTGTGTAGAAATTATATGAATCATAAACGGAAGAATCAAGACTGTATTCTAAGCCAAAATTGAAATCAAATTGTTACATATCTGCAGGTTGATTTGATCACTACTCTAACAAAAATGAGTTGTCTGGGACAAGATATCAACTACGAAGCATATACATATCCAGTCCAGAAAGTTGATTTCAGCAAACTTAAGTTGTAGAGAGAAGGAAGCTGTTATCCTTCAAAAGACGCAGCAGCACTCGAGCTGTGGTGGAACAATTCAATTGCCGAATGGACTAGATTCATTTTTGTCGAAACCATTGACTGTCTATATATAGAGTCATATGTGACAATAAATCCATATGTGAGTGGTAGTCCCTTTCTACGTTCGATCGGATGGTGCAGACCACGATTAAACAGTGTTCGCCTTTGATTGTATCAAACATTTTGCTTGGATGTTCAGGTGGATATCTAACTTACATGTATAAGAGGTTGCTATTGTGTAAACTTGGTGCATTTCGGACATAACCTGCTTTTTATGCTTGTCCAGCCTTAGACCTTTTAGTAGATTGGTCTTTTTGTTAATTTGTAACGGAACTTTGTATCAAATTGACAGTTGAATCTGTTTCTTGTGCACCCCTGGTTATCCTGGCCTCTGACCAAAAGGGTATCGATCCGTGTACTTTACAGTTTGTAACATAAGATGCCAAGGACTTGTTTGGGAAATATCGTAGCATAAGGCACATGTACGTAGGAACCAAAAGGTGCAGTGTCATAATGCGGAGCAATGACAAATGTATTTGGGTGGTGCTATCCTTTGATGGCTGGGTTGGAGAGATCCAACTCCACTCGGCTCAAGATGGTTAGGTTGGAGAGCACCACATAGCATTCCCGCATGGTCATCTCCACTAAGGACATGTCGGGGCATGAGGCAAGTATGATGCACATTTTGGGGAGAGAGAGAGAGAGAGAGAGAGTATACGGTATCAACTGTTTGAAGAAATTTTTTTTAGCAACCACTGACATTGGTTTTGTCGCCCTTTAATTGGTGATGATATTTTAATTTCGAAATGATTGGTATACATCAAATATATACAACAATAGCAACATAAATGAGGCGTCATTTTTTAAACCGTGTCGGGTCAGGAAGTCGGTTTATCGTGATTTATGAAGATATTTTACTGTAGATAATTTTTGATATGTTACTGTTT
>JAOWAN010000005.1:12972685-12984772 GCA_028566635.1 Lobelia cardinalis
GGTACAGACATGCAGTACCCATTTCCATACTGTTGACCCAGCCAAATTAGTTTGCAAAAGCTTGGTAGGATCAAATAACGAATATGCTATAAATTAATTTGGTAGATTGGCATACTAGAGTTTTTGAGTATTTGTTCAGTATGACGTTGGTTTTGAGAGGATCCTAAATTGGAGCTTTTACTTGAGTGGTTTAATAATTCTATTAATAAAGGCACGGTGATCACGTTCAAATCCTGTTCTCCTTTTGAAGTATTTTTTAGGCTTAGATATTGTGGATTGATTTCGCTTCGTTTATAAAATTTTAGGCCTTATAGACCGTTGTTTTGTAATATATCTAAATATATTGCTCAAACCTGTAACAACATATTGGGGCACTAGATCCATGTGTGTTGCCAACATTCCCATATAACGATGCTATTATCTGCATTTATCCAACATCAAGCTTGCCATCACGACTTGTGGCCACAATGATTCACATCAAAGCCATGATAGAGAAATGAACTTATGTGCTTAAAATCTTGTGAATGATATAAGCTGATAGACACAATAATGCTTACAGTGCGCGAGTAAATCAACCCCAAAGCTGCATCATGCGTATTGTAGCTTTTGTAGTAAGAATCAACTCTGCTAGCACCAAGTTTAGATTGATGCCAATGATACAAACAGTTTGTACTGTTGTGATGCCAAACTGATGCAGGATAGTGCTTCAGGACTTGAATGTTATTACTTATGAATGGCTATTTAGAGCTTAATTTACAAAATTCTTTTCAGTATGGAAAGTTAGTGGGACACAGGCTGTGTTGATCGAATCAGAAAGCTCAGATTTTTTCCTCATGGTAGACCATAGGTTGGTCAAACAATTGAAAAATGTTGACATCATGCTTATAATATTGTTTTCCAATTTGAAAGCCCGAGCTTCATCATTGATGAAGAAATTTCCCCTTGCATCATGTGATATTGTGTTACAAGAATCCTAACCAACTTAGATTAGGGGAACTAATATTGTTTAGTCAAACTTGTCCTCATCTTTATGTAGTTTTAGAGTACTCCCTATGTCTCAAAAAGATCTTCCTATTTTGAAAAGTCGACCTATGACAAAATCAAACTAATACTTAACATAAATTATTGTGTTTTTAGATTCTGAAATTTCAATCATTAGAAAATTATTAGGTAAACAATCAATAACCGTTTTTACAAATACTCAATAAGTAGATTTCGTAGACGTTGGTCTAAGTTGAATCAAGTTGACCAAAAATAGTCAAAATGGTAGATCTTTTTGGGACAGATGGAGTATTAAATTTGGGTAGGAGGGAATGTTTTTGCAATTACAAAGTATAAACCTCTATCTGAAAGTTGATAACATACTACTTTAATTAAGATAAGTTAAAAGTTCAAGTTTTTCCGGTTCTTACTTGCGTCTCTTTGAGTAATGTGTTGCAGGATGCCATCAGAGCCATGCCGTTAGAAGAAGTTATTGCTGAAGTTTTAAAAGGCAAGTGGGATCATGAGAGGCCACGTTTTCCTTGCCACCAATGATGAACCTGGTAAATATGCTGAAACATTACTTTATTTTGCTACTTGTGGACATATGCATTTGATGTTCATGCTTGCACAAAGTTGTGCTATCTGAGAAACTCCATATTTATGTCTCTGTCACCTTCTCTAAAACTGCCCCATCCTTTCCTTTTCCTTGTTGAATGAAAGCATACATTTTATAGAAACAAATAAGAATGGTGGACCATTAGGAGGACTAGATGTCCACCAAAGAAAGAACGAAAACAATAAAAAATAAAAATAAATATGACTGGAAAAATCATTTAAGTACTGATCTCTAATCCCTTCTCAAGTGCATAATTGGCCTCCCCGTGAAAGTTCCTGCAGAGTCTCAAAGAGGAAGTGGAAAGAATCCTTCTCTCAGAGAAAGAAAAGAAAGGACCTGATGTCTAAAAATCCTTAATGTAATAAATCATACATAAATAAAATATATTTCCTGAATTATTTCCATCTGTAAGCACCTTAAGACCCCAAACATACAACCGTACCACAGGCCCACAAGCACTTCTCATCTTTGCCACCCCAAATTCACTCTAAGTTGAGAGAAGAAGCCCTTTGAAGAGACAGGGGAAATACTTGCTGCTCTCCGAGTATCAACAATGCACCACCATAACCTCCATGCCATAGGACAGTGAAGAAAAAGGTTGCTGCAAGCTGCGCAAATCCATTGGGGGTTTACCGTTGAGCCATTTCTGGTCATACTTAATGGATTTTCCAAGAGAATGATTGATTTCTGTTTGAATCATTATAAGCTTAAGCCACTATCTTGTGACCGCATGGAAACTGGGTATGAAAAGAAATGGATAAGTACTGAAAACAGAAGAGAACCATTTATAGGACTGTCGTAGCGTCAATAGATTTCCTCATGTCCATCTAAAATTCTTTCTGGTCCTTTTTTTTTAACACCAATTCATGATGTGCTTGGTAACAGTTTTCTCCCACCTTCCCCGGCATGGGAACTGGGTATGAAAACGAAATGAATAAGTACTGACAACAGAAGAGAATCCTTTTTGGGACCGCCTGTGTCAATTTATTTCTCATTCTCTCCCTAGATCTCTTTCATGTCTTTCCTTTTTACCAAATCATGATATACTTGGTAAGTGTTTTCCCCTGATTCGCCTGCCTCCTTTTTTTACTAGCTACTAGAGCACAGTGCATCTGTGTGTTGCAGTTGGTGATGTTAGTGCATTGTACAGCTATTAGGCGAACCAGGAACAGGAGGATCATCCACACCATCAATGGTCGGTGCTATCAAGAAATGGCAAAAATCTGACCCTCAAAAATCCCAATACACGTTGAAAATGTTGTCAGAGGCGAACTCTGCACTTGAAACACAATTTAATTTGTTAAGCAAATTGGCTGAAGAACATTGGGATGCATATAAAGAAGTTGTCAGCAGTTGCAGCATGTATCAATCAGAGACGGTAATTTCTTAAACTTGTTCTGGTAGATATTTTTAAAATTTCAAAGCAAAGAATATAATTTTATTGTTTATTTACTGTTCTAGTTGGAACATGTGAATATAATGGTGAGATATTGAGAATGAAGTAGCAAGGTGCATGGAAATCATCTGGGATACTTCGTATACCACTAAATTACAATAAATTTAGATGTTAATAGTGGCAAATGTATTTACTTAGTTTACAGAAAGATATTCACTGTTGTAATATTTGAATTGGTGTGAGCATTCTCGAGTACGTTATAATCTTTGTAGAATATTGGTTCTCGTTTTTGCAGTTGATACTAGTGTAGGAATTCTGATCTTCTCGTGGCACGTGAGATAGGCGTCCCAAATTGTGATTTGTCTACCTTCATATAGTATCAGTAGATTGTTACCATATCCAGCGCAGGTCACTAGTGAACTGGTAACAGTCATACGCTGCAAACAAATAACTTCACCACCACCCACAAACACTTCAATCATCACTGTCTGTTGTTCATCTTGATTTAGCACAAATGTCATGTCTTCATTCTTCTCTCCTCTTCATTGATGCTCGCCGTCAATGTTGCTAATGATCTATTCATTTAGCAGCTCGTTCATAGGATCATATCCACTCTCTTCATCTTGCTGCCAACATAACTAAAGATCAGATCATGATGGCCATTCCTCATTTGCGATAGTCCCGCAGGTCCCTTGCTGTTTTTTTTTTTCCCCCCCCCCCCCACCTCACACACACACACACCTCGTGTGCACTCAATCTCTCTGGTTTTTGGTTTCATCCTCACCTTTCTGTATACTAGTGTGAGACATGTGTGATGCCCATGTGACATCTTTGATAAAGAGATGAATTCACTTAAGAATAGCTCTATAATCATATTGTCTACTCTAATAATAGGGATAATACAATAGCTCAACTCTCATTCCAAATTATATTTTAAAATATGGATGAATCCTCAAGTCTTTAGTTTTCATCTTCCTAACTTATTAACTATCGAAACTTATCTCTTGATTCAATTGTATTTTCGTCTAATTGGGTGGTTATTGCTTTTCGTTTCAACCATTTTTCTTTTCTTTAATTGTCTTGAATGCTTGAAGTAGTTCATCATCATTCAATTTGTTTTAGGTTTTTTCCTTCTTTTTTCAAATGCCCTTAATTAATGTGGAGATTCCGGTTCCCTTAACTTTCAGAAAATGTTGCAACTCTTTTTAATGTTATTTTTAGTCAATTTTCGATCATAAGATTAAATTAAGTAAAATGAATCAATTAAGTAACAACTGCTAGAGACCTTCTAGAAAATTAGTAATTCTAATAGTATTTTGTAGTAGTCTATCAATTTGTAATTCTTGAGTTCAAAAATAGTGAATCCTATTAACATACTCCTAATCAAGTAGGATTTTTTTCTTTCGAAAAAGGACTCTTAATCAAAATAGATAAAAGAAAATGAATGAGACAAGGATGGTTTCAAAGTAAAGATACATATTAGAAGTAGAATTATCCTTAATGTTAGGGTCATAATTATATGGCATTTAGTCGGACTGGGGCATGAAAGAAAAGTGAAGTTCTTCGGGAAAATTACAGTAGTAGGATTGTACCAAAGGACTCCTAGCTTTGTGAAAATTATTTTTGGGAAAAAAGATGTTTTTGAACTAAGTGAATTTCTTGAAGTACAAATCTCCGTAATGGTTGGGACTTTAATATGGACTTTAGTTAGCCGAGCGAAAAAACATATGGACTTTGGTTGGGTTAGGAGGGACATTTTTGGAAAACGAAAACACTTATGAGGATCCGTGCTTTTATATGTAGTATGATGTTAGAATCTATATTATGTGCATGGATCCTTCTTTCATTTTGTGAATGCAACATTATGATTTATTGATTTACTTCCTCCATTATTAAATAAGCTACCAGAATACGAATAAGTTGGATTGTTTCGGTCTAAAGTAGGATTTTTGGTGTTGTTGAGTACGAGTTTTGAAGTTATTTAATGTATCTCCATAACTTGGTTGCAAATTGTTGATTAAATGTAATGTGAATTTTGGTATTTCATGTGAGTGTCGAAAAGCCCTCGGCAAGCTCTTCCTCCCCTTCATGTACTTGTTTTCATTAAAATCTTTTCAAAACTAAGAATTCTACTGTTAATGCAAGTTGAGAGACAATAAGCTTATTCATTAGATAATTCATATGATTAAAAAATTGATCCATTGTGCCTAGGGCCACAGCTGGTTGTTAAAACACTAATGCTTGGGCTATCCAAAAGGTAATCTTTCCAACTGAGAATATCTTGATCAAATCCATTATCAATCCAACTGACGTATAAAGTACAAGAGCAAACTCGAGTCCAGAGTTGCGTGTCTTGTTGGCAGGTGGCAGACTTTAATAGTTATCTTAATGAATAAGGGTCACGAGATTATTACCTGCAATTTCAAGGTTCATGCACCCATCAACATACTACATTGCAAGCAAAACTTGAACCCTATTAAGGCTCGTTCATTTTCATTTTTGTTGTATAACTGTCTAATTAAGTCATGAACAAGGTTTCCAGGTGTCTAAATCTGCAAGATCCAAACAGGTGGGATTCGTTAGATTGCTTTTATTGCTCTGTTAGATGCAAAGCTGCTCTCAGATTTTCTTATTCATCATTGAATCTCTTTTTGTTTAGATCTTTCTCTTTGATAATATAGGTGATCTCACAAAACCGTATTTGCATGAGCAGTGGATGGAACTAGTCAGTGAAGCGAACCAAGCAGTTGTCAAAGCATTACTAGGAGCTAGGGATGCCATGCTCACCATTAGGTGTCACATGCGACAGATGGGCGAAGCTGCAGGCATACCTGTAGGTTCACTTCTCTTTGACTGTACATTTCCTGATCTCTCTGTCAAAGCACTCACATGCTCACACATTTGTACATTTCTATATGTATGTGTGTATCTTCTCTCAAACAAAATGTTCATTCCTGGGTTGCGCTGCTACAACGCAGGCGTATTATGTGGTGTGTACAAGTTCACAGGATTAATGCTAAAAATCTACACGAGATAGGTTCCAAGGCAACTTTGTTAGGGGAATGAATTAACTTTGTGAGAAAGACATCTGTACCATTCTGTATGCATATAAGTGCTACTTTACTCTCCAGGAGTTATCTTGGAGTGATCTTACGATTGCCAAAATGTTGGTCATCATATGTTTAGCAAGTTATGAAATTGGTTGCAATAGTTGTAGGTCTCTCCATGACAAGATGCAACCATTGGTAGGACCTACAGTTGGGCCTATCACATGTATTTGGTGGATTTTTCACTAGCTTTTGTTATTTCCAGGATACCTCTTTTGTCAATATGCATGTCCCATATTTGTTTGAAGTGTTTCCAAGATGACACAGGAATATCTGACAAAAAGAGCAATGGTATTGGTACCAAATGTGTGTGTCATCTTGGACTTTAAGGTAGGACTCTTCTTTTGGCACATATGGAAATGTTCTTACTTGAAACAAGAAAATTTCACACATTGACTCGTCAGGGATACGTTAGTCACACGCATATATAGTTGTCTCTATCAACCCTGGATTAACATTTTTTGTGTTCGTTAATTGAGACGTAATGTTTGAAGTGTTAAGCGAATTTGCTTACTTGAGGACAACTTGCATCTTAAACTAGTTAATTTGCAAATATATTTTATTTGCATGATATACCTCAACTTGGATCATTACTACATCGAATGATGTTTCACCAGCATGAGTCAAAATCTTCATGCATTAATAGAATTTGCATCACATATCCACCGATTTTGCATCACATATCCACTGATTTTGCAATATTAATATATAGTGTAAATACATTAATAAATTATGGGTTGCAAACATGCCCAGTTTATGATTACTTTAATCTCTTTATATGGAACGCCAAATACTCTTGTTGAATCTTGACCCAGCATCAGAACCTGTTTAAATCTGGTCCAATTATGAAATCATGCATCTAACATCAACTTGGATGTCATAACTGATGTTTGAAGGTTCCCTTTTTAAGCTTCTCCAGTTGTAAGATGAACATTCTTATGACTTGTTCCCAAGCATATTGAGAGACAATATGTTTCTTTCTATGGGTCTTTTACGAGTTCAGATCTTCTATGTCAAATGGTGTGCCGTTTTCTGTGCCATCTTTCTAAAACCCCATCCGAACCGTTTAAAAGATGACCCTAAAATTTTAAATTCTAAATTTTAGGATACGTGTCATTCTTTAAAGCTATGCCACAGAAGATGACACACCATTTGACATAGGAAATCCCGATTCGTCTTTTACAATAGGTCCAAGAATATTTGGTCAATGAGTCAAAATCATTCTGACTACTTTAGTGCATTCATGGTCTTTTGATTGTTCAGAAAGGTTGGTATTGTATACAAACTGTTTTTACCTTTGGGATATCCACTCATGAAGCTAAATAAAAGGAGCACAACTTCATATAGAGTTAGAAATATTTGATGACCAACCCCCAGTAAAAAAAATTTATCCAGTGATCACAAGATTTAGCACATTCCTCTGTTCGATAACCCTCATTTTCTTAGGTTGTGATTCATATCCCTTATTTTCTTCATTCTTGCTTGTGTTCTGAAAGATCTTGATGCTCCTATTGAACTGAGGGCTCCAAACTTCTTGCTCCAACTTGGAGATTTTCCTCCTAGTCCATTTACATTCAGGCGCATACACAGCTGCATAATCTGTGCTGTAATTTCAGCTTTTGTAGACAAGATATGTTCGAATTGCATTTAGAATTGGTAGAACATTGTAATCATTATTCCTACGTGCTACATCCTGGATCATTTTAACTTTCTATTGCCGTGAACATTTGCAGATAGAACCAGAATCACAGACCCTGCTCCTTGATGCAACCATGAATGTCGCTGGAGTCCTGTTGGCTGGAGTTCCTGGAGCAGGCGGCTATGATGCTGTTTTTGCTGTCACCTTGGGAGATTCCAGCACCAATCTGGCCGAAGTATGGAGTTCACACAATGTTTTGGCGTTGCTAGTGAGAGAAGATCCTCGTGGTGTATCTATAGAAAGCAATGGTGATCCACGGAAATCATATCTGGAGTTTCATCAGTTCAGATTGTGTAAGCTGGTTTTTATAAAATTTAGTGCGGATTAGATGAAAATATGATCCAATTGAGTTCTCGAAAAAAAAATAATAAGGTAGGAGGACATTTACCAAACAAAGTAAAAGCAGCTGTATTTTTCTCATCATTATTTACACAAAATCAGCTGTAAAGTTTGCATAAATAATAACCAAGGGAAAAGTTTTTTTTTTATCTTTCTTGCCAAAGAGAAAATGCGGGTAAAATAAACCAACTCACCAGTAGTGTCTCTACAAGAGCAGGTTCCATCCTGGAAATGGTGAAATCTATTCCCATCCTTAACAAATATTCTTCGCTCGTGTACTAATACAGTGTTAGACTATACTAGTTTGTTAGTGTACTTGTTCTTTGGCCTAATAGGCCCATTCATCTAAGCTTAGTAGTATAAATATAGATTGAAATAGTGAATGGACATTAACTCTCTCTCTCTCTCTCTCTGAGCAGTAATCTCTCCCGTCACGTTCTTTTAGAACAATAACTGTCAAGTCAATGGTGTCGTGATCCCGAACAATAAATTTCAAAATTAAATTCAGCTAAAATGAGCGTAATTGACATCTTTACACGAGTCGAATCGATATGCTAGAAGTACGACATCGACAAGCAGAAGGATTTCAATCTCTTCAGCGGTGACGCCTTCGCTCATCTCTGAGCCTCTGTTGTCGAAATCCATCTCATTTCCGGCTTTCAAATCAGACTCAATAAATGATGAAATTCAAAGTTTCCAAATGATGAACAAAATGCAATTGAAATCCTGATGGCTACCATTGAGGTTCGGTGATGTCTTCGTCAGTGGTAGTTTCCTCTATTTCTCCCTGCTAATTGCCACCGCCGCTATCACAAGTGACCGATCTGATCTTCTGAGGTTATTTCGAGTCTATATCAATTACCTTTACATCTGTTCTGTTGAAACTTCTGTTCGAAGGATTATGCCTTGGATTTGTCTTGATTAGATTTCTATTTCTTAAATAATATTGCTACTGATAGTTCTATTTACTGCTCGTTTAAGATCTGTTATAATTCATCGAGTTAGGTTTTCATATACTACCGAGCTGACTCGGTTGTTGAGAATGACCGAGTTGGTAGTCACTGAATTTATGGTACTTCTCCATGGATGAAGTTCTTATTTGTGGAGGATTATATAGTCATATTAAGGGGGCGCAATGTTGCACAAATTTGCTGCTTTTTCAGATATTTCTTCTACCTCTCAGTGTCAGATTACCAAAAATTTGCTGGTCAATATCTTGACACAATTGTGTCTGACAAATACTATAGGATTGCTGGTTTGTGGAGCTTCACAGTGTGGTTCCAAAATTTAGTCTAGGGGGAGTATTTCCTAAGTGTTCGGTTCACTTCTTCTACCGATATTGGGGCAAGATATATGTCTAAATGCTTGCTATTTTTTGAGGTTCAAATGTGCTTCAAACATTTAGATTAAGGGGAAAATTTGTTCTCTACTATTGTCAATGATTTGAGACAGTTTTTGGGATTGACTCCTACTTGGGCTTCTCCAAAAAAAAAAATGCTGATTGTAATGCTCAATCAATCCATGAATTGCTTCTATGAATGCTGGTTGTAATGCTCAATCAGTCCATAAATTGCTGCTATGAATGCTACTGTTGATTGCTTCTTCGACGCGGCCTCTTTACATTGTTACGAGTACGGGTTGGGAGGGAGTTTTAGAATACCGTTAGTTAGTCTACTTGTTGTTTGGCCCAATAGGCCCATTCACGTAAGCCAGTAGTATAAAGAGATTGTAATAGTGAATGGACATTAATACAATTTTACTGTTGATATTCTCCTAATATCTCACGCTTTTTCTCTCCCTCCCTCCCTTTTTTGTATCGGCTCTCCGACCACCGGTGGTGGTCTGTGCCCTCTGTTTTACCATATCTATCATGGTATCCCCGAATAGTTTGGGGGAAGGGATACTTGCAGTTGTATCCTCCTCTGACGAGTATAGTGATGCCTGCTTATTGCCCGCGTGGTGATCGGACAGGTTGATGCAGACATAAGTTTACCCGCGATCTTTGATTATGGGGAATTGTCGGATGAGCGCCTTCTACATAACGCCCCCTCTTGGCGGACTTGAGGATTCAGTTTGGGCCCCTGGGCAGGGTCAATCCAATCCCCCCTCCTCTTGAATTTGCAGCTGATTGGGTCGAGGCCTCAGGCTCATGAGGCCAGCCCATTTGTATTTAAAAGGGCCCATTTTGACCGGTATTATCATGACTACCAATAAGGAAGTTCACAAAGAGTCTCTTTGAACGATTAGTTGTATCGAATTTTTTTTAAAAAATATATAATTTTAAATATTTGTATCATTTCTTAAGAACATATATTAATATCTTTTAAAAATAAGACTGTCAATTCGAAACAATATAAGATTTTATTTTGCATCTCATTTTGGGTGCAATTGAAAAGTAAATTTTATTTTACACTTCATCCATTTTTCTTTAATTGTCTCTAATTTGCGTTTCAGAATAGTTGATATTTAAGATTTAATTACAATAATCAAGGAGTGCATAAGTATCTCCTAATTTTCCATTTTTGCCATCTCTTCACACATGAAGTCTTTTCAAATTTTTCTCTCATTAATTTTGGAGGCATTAATTGCTCCTTAGTCTTTAGAAAAAGTGTAGCAAAAGTGTATAAAATATCAACTATTTTAAAACAATTTTTTATTTTTAAGAGGTCAACTATTGTGAAACGGAGGGAGTATAAAATTTTGAGGGAAAATGTGGACATTTAAAAGGAAACTGAGAGATTATAGTTTTAATTATTTTGAAAGTGATATTATTTTTCAAAAAATATTAATTAAATTACAACCGAGAGAGTATAAGATTATGATTAATACGAAAAAAGATATTAGATAAAAATAAATTTTTATGAACAATGAAAATAATTATAAAAAAAATCATATATCAACCATTAAATTGTATTACAAAAAATAAAATAAAAAATTGAAAATTTGAGCAGTTTTGAGTTTTGACGCATAAGAACCAACTCAGGTCAATAGAACCGGGTCTGACCAGAGAACCATCATGTGTTAAGATCTGAAAAGCTTTTTTCTGTACCAAAAAGCTCTCTGCAAAAAGGTTCTTTATCTTACTACAACCATTGATCCCTTGATCCAATAAATCGAAAAAGACCAGTTTTGATTCCATTACAGTAAATTCAGAACCCAACCAAGGCCATTTCAGTCCCTAAAAAAAAATATATATCTCAACAAACAATACTACATCCATTACGAGCGCACACTTTCCCAAACACAAAAAGGAGAGATACTGCTAATCAGTAGTAATGGCGGCACAGCACCACCAAGAACAAAGCCGAGAACAAGAACCCATCATGGATTCATCACCAAAAGACCTTTTCTCTACTTATTTGGGTATTAGCTTTGCAATCTTTCTTGGGTATCTTCCCAAATCAGCTATTAGTTTGGTACCCAAGCTTCAGTCCCACAACAGGGCTCTTTCTTTGAAGTTGTTCCAGGCTGAGGAGCAGCTAAAGCAGCTGCTTTCTCGTAGGAAAGAGGATTCCAAGGCTAATGCTAGAGTTGTGGAGATCTTTGCTAGCCATAGGCATGGGTGGCAGCAGGAAGAGAAGAGGCTGGTACACCAGATTGAAGATTTGAGGGGGAGGGTTGAGGAGCTCGAGAAATTGGAGGATGAGTTGAAGGGTAAGATGGAGGAGTTGAAGAGGGAGATTGGTGAGAGAGATGAGATGTTGAATTTTGTCACCAGGAGGAGGGATGACGATGATTTGGATATTGGTGGCGGTGGTGGTGAGTATGATGATGGTGGTGGTGGCGAATATGATGATGGTGGTGGTGGTGGAAGTTACAGTGGCGGTGGCAGAGAAGGGGGTTATTTTGGGGAAGTGGGTTCTAGGTTTGGAAAGGTTAGGGGTGGTTATGATCATGATGGTGGTGGTGGAAGTTATGGTGGCGGCAGTGAAGGTGGTTACGGTGG
>JAOWAN010000005.1:13007485-13024413 GCA_028566635.1 Lobelia cardinalis
GAGAGAGAGAGAGAGAGAGAGAGAGAGAGAGAGAGAGAGAGAGAGAGAGAGGAGGGGGTGGGGTGGGGTGGGGTGGGTGTGTTTTGTGTATTTTTTTTTGTCTTTTTTTTGTAACAACAATGTTTTATTAAATAAATTAATTTTTCTTTCTTTTTATATTTATTAAATTTAAATACCAAAATATTAATTAATTTTAATTATATATTTTACTACCAAAATATTTTTTATTTATTAGGTAGATTAATTTTGATTAATCTTTCTTTTTTTCCTTTTTTTTTGGTATAAAGCAATGTAAAAATGATATAATATTATTATTTTTATTTATAAAAAAATGAATTCCGTGCCCTCGGGCATGGGCTTACACTAGTATTATATAAATTAAATGATTTCACAGAACGCTGCTAATGAGGTTAGAACATTTTAAGAGAAACCACACGATTACTAAAAGTCAACTACTCTTTAGTATTAGGATAATCTTTCTTTCCTCTTACTATCCATGTCGAATGAAAGTTTGATTTTTCGGGTTCATTTTCAATTTAAGACATTCCAATTACGATATCATTAGTTTACTACTCCTTATTTTGAGATTTTAGCGCATAGAAACAACCTTTCTGTAATTTTTTTTGAAACATGAGTAATTGGAATGTAGGAAATTTTGGTTAAGGCTGAAGTTAGTTTTAAGAAGGTTAAAACCCAAGTATTCTATTCGATGATTACCCTTGATATATTGAAAAGTAATTAACATGTTTGATTTCTAACTTTATCTTGAATTTTCTTATGGCAACAATGGCTTGGCAGTTTAGAGAGTACGACATAATTAAAGTAGTAGTTTTTGTTGTTAGACTCATTACATGCTTTGGGTGAGACAGCCACACCACACACCAGTATAAGGATTTATTCAGGCAACATAGTAGTTTTTGTTGTTAGACTCATTACATGCCCTTTGGGTGAAAACACTCTTAGGTCCTGGGAAATTTTTCCTATTCTAGCCATATTTGTATTTGGTTCAGTTTTTTAACCATGGAAACTTGCTCTAGAGCTTTGCTTTTTAGTGTCTCTTTAGCATTTTGTCTATTTCAGTTAGTTATGGTATTAAAAACACCAATCAGCCTGCTGAACAGATGAGATAGATGGAGATTACTTTATCTTTAAAATATGCTCCCTCCATCCCAAAAATTAGTCCATTTGACAACTAAATGCTTTAGAAGTATATTCCATTTCCATTACAATTCTCAACCCCGAAAGTGTTGTTGTTATCATCTTCGGGATAAATAAACGGGATCATTAGGGTATTCTTGGAAAATCAGTGATTTCACAACTTTAATTTAGGACTCAATTATCTTTTCGAGACAAATGAAAAAGGAAAGTGTGACTATTTTCTTTGCAAGGAGAGGATATGAGCCAAATATAAATGTACATGCATGTGATGTATCAATGGGGTTAATCATATTTTGTTTCCTTCTTCCCACTTTATTCTTACTCTTTCTATATTGTTTAAAATGCTTTATTTAATTATTTTACGTCACAGGCGAACTCGTGCAATATTTGACATGGCACTCAGGGTTCACCGCAGTATACAAGAGAGAGACATTGAAGTTGGTCGAAATCTCGGTAATTGGATTCTTCGTTGGCTTGACAAAAAGAGACCACAGGCTCAAATTCGTGCAGAACATTCCCATTCATGTTCTGCCGACACAAGCAGGAGTAAGCAGTTGACCAACTCCTCTAACCAGAAAACTCCTGGGAGCAGCTACCCTACATCTGGTCCAAGGACGGCGGAGAGAGAGTCTGGTAGACAGTTATTTACGTCGACCAGAAATGTGTTACCGAGAGCCTTCCCCACAGTTGCAATGATATGGCGGAATGCAAAAACTGCTGGAAGTAACACCCAGTATAGGCATTTTTGCATTTCTAGCCCTGGAACGTTTGAGTTGCATAATAGACAATTTGGGGCCGAGGGGGTGATTCGGAAGGATATATTGCAGTGGATGAGGCAAAACTAGTGGGTAACCGTCTGAGATCACAGTTTGCTTCCACTAACCATGAAACTGGAGTTTTAATATATCATGTGCTGTGGTTGCTGGGAATTGTGTGCCAGGTTCTCTCTCTCCCCTTTCAATTGTCCATGGGAGACGGGAAGAAGATTATAAAATGCTTCACCCGTCCTTTCCTTCCTAGACTTTGTAGATTCTTTTGAGCCTCTTTGTTCTTAAACTTGCAGTTGTTAGAACTTGGACGATTTTGGCTGTACTCCTTGTCTTCTATTTCTCGCTGGGGATATGTTTTTATGGTGATACTCTGAATAAGAGCAGCAAATGTCAGAACATTTGAGTTAGTAGTCTGTAAATTAAGTGTGCTCCGTTGAAAAGGACACCGCCAGTTTAATGTTCATTCATAGCTTGTTTAGATCTTGTTGGAACTGTCAAGAGAAAATGTTGTTGGAATTGAATTGCATATTCCCAGTTGAGAATTTTACACCAGTAGTGGATTTTTTAGATTTATGCACATATATTAAGAAATAATTTATATTGACAAATTTATTCTTATTAAATAGTCTTTTTTTATTAATGAGAAAAGAAATAAAGTGTAATTAATGATTATTGGTAGTTGGGAAAGTAGAAGGGTAATTTAAAAAAAGTATATGTAAAAACTTCATAGAAATTTTAAACGGACAACTATTTGGAACAAATTTAAACTTTTAAAAAGTATACTATTATGAAACGGACGGAGTATCTTCCTATAATCTGAAAACAAATAACCAACATTGTTATTCTTCATATGATCTTAGACAATTCAAAAAAGCCGTGCACTGGACATCCACAATCGTGAGACTCCCCAATTTCTTTCGAACTGTGTCACATCAGCTTTTCACTATCTCAGCTTTTTTCATCCTCTCCTTCAGGCTCTTCAAAAAAATAACCTCAATGATCAGATTCTTTCAGACTCTGACACGTCAGTTTTTTATTAACTTTTATTAAATTGATTTTATTTTCATTCATAAAATTATGTAATATATATTTATATATTATGGATCTATACTTCCCCTCTTTCTACCCATTACACACGCGTCTCCCTCTCTCACGGAATACTTCTAGTTTCGGATAGATACGCTGGCTGAGCAACGTATGGCAGAAATTCCTTGGATCATGTCTCCCTCTCCCACAAAAGCCCAACAATTATCTCACCAAACTCCATTGTTGCCTCTCTTCTCCTCTCTCACTGAATCACTGATCCCTTCTTTCTTCCCCTTTCTCTCCAGGTAAATTGTCCCTCTCTCATCTCTTTCTTTAGTCGACGATTAAAGCCCAAGAATCCCGTCTCTTCTCTCTCTCCTCTCTGAAATGTCCCACAACGCCAGTGAATCGACGATGCGAGAAGCTTCCTCTTCTCTCTCTTCAAGTTTTAAAAACTCCAACCGGAAATGACGATGGATTTGTATTATTTGATACATGGAAATACACATTTGATTTTCAGAAAATGAAAATAGAGCTACACATGTCATTTTGTGATTTATTTGGCTAATTTGGTAGGCTGAAGAAGAGTCTCAAGTTCTGGAGACTCGACTTCAGCCTTTCCCCAAAAAAACACACCCGCAACGGTTGAGTCTTGGAAAAGACGGGCTGATACTGTTCTTCAGGCCGAGTTAAGACCCCCGTTGTGGATGCCCTTAAGCTCCAAGTTGAAGAATTAGGAGATGACAAATTAATGGAACCTGTGACAGAAGTAATCCTGTCACAAAATGAGAAGAGGAAATGACATTTTACATTCATTTTAATGCAACCCTAAAGCTAGGCTGCTCAACCTGATTTGACAGTATGCATGTCATCAACAATCTTTTCACTGACCTCACAGACTTGCATTTTTTTTTTTTTTTTGAGCCCAAACCGTTCAGTTTTGATTTCGATTTTGGGCCAAAAAAATTGATTGAGCCCAATTGGTTTACATTAGGCTGAATTATTGAAATTTTGTTGGGCCAAAATTACATTGTTCTTGGACCTAAAATTGCTATACAATTACACACTACATTTTACATTGGGCTTACACATAGATTTAAATTTAAATTACACCCCAAATGAAAAATACTCAAATAGAAAATCATTAACTTCTTCTGCATATTTCTTCAAGTTCTTTTGTAGAATTTTGAGATTCACCAGGCAGCCTTTCTTTGAGAAGAGATCTATGGCCAGTAATCATATCCAGCTTTCTCTTCAAGATTCAAGAGCTTGTAGAAATTGCAGGCAACTGTAGATCGGACCTAGAGAGTGACGATGGCTGGAGTAGCGGCGCGGCGTTGGATTTCAGAGAGAGGGAGACGGGATTTAGGGTTTGACTGGACTAGGTGAGTACTGAGTATTGTGTTACCTCACAGACTTGCATACCACATCTTGTAAAATAACAACAAATTTCTCCTCTCGTGGCTATTACTCCTCAGTTTCGTTTTAATGTCCTGAAAGTGTCATAAATTCTCCCCTTGTAATTGAAATATTATACTCCGCCCCCAAAATAATTCTTCATACGTTTCTTGAAAGCGTCCAAACCTAAGACAAAATCAAACTAATATTTGTGACAGATTTAGTTTGATTTGGTTTGGTTCAAACCAAAATCATTAGATCGAACTGCTATTAACTATCCTTTAAAACCTGAATCAAATCATTCGGACATTAAGATAGGACTGAAGCTCTTTTGCTTTTTCCTACCATTTGAATATCATCTACTGCAAAAAACAAATAGCAAACTAACTGCTTCCCCAAACCATGGAAGTCAGGCTGGTAGGTAGAGAAGTAATTTTACTTCAAAAGGCCCCCACCCCACCCCATATCCCTCCCTTTGATAATATGTTTATCAGGCCATTGACGCATCAGCTTGCCAGTTGCAACCACCACACCACCATTAATTAATGACACTACAAATTCATAATCAGCTAAACCACCCCTCTCAACAGAAGTCAATTATTAGATAACAGGCCAGACCCCCAGCTTAACATCATGCAATAAATTTGGCTCACCGCATACCCCAGCCATGCATCAGGCAATGAGATTGCCTCATTCCACCCAGCTGGTCGTTACCACATCCGCAGACTTCGTGAAATGAAGCTATCTTATTTGAGGGTGATGCAAAGTGTTGGTATTACAATTGCACCCAATACCATATGTACAAGTTCATGCAATACAAGGAACACAATGAACTGGCCACGTTTGCTGGAGAATTCTCAATAATCTCCGTCCACCAGGAGGGTCATTAAACTAAAGGAAAGTTTGCACTCGCGCACCTCAATAGGAGATTGAATATGATGGAATGATTGGTGACATAAATGCTGAACAAATGGTTCATATGTCATAGACATTGTCCAATGATTGTAGGAAGTATAACACCTGTCTATGCATCAACTACTTGCTACATTCCCAAGGATGCTAACACAAATTTGACACCTCAAAGAAGCTTCCTTAAGAAAATGCATCAAAAATAATTGGACAAGAATGGAACGGAAGCCCAAGCAACTAAAACAAGTCTCTTCTCCTTTGGCTTCTGTTACCAGATGTTCACGGGCTAATGAGAGATTGTTACAGGGAAAAGGACAAGGAACTGAAATTTTAAGATGCAACTAAGTCGGGTGTTTCTGCTTCCACGGATAACAACGCAGTGTGTACTTTCCCCATCCAGTTGTCCAGACGATCACGCAACGATTTGATCTGAGGAATCCCCAAAACCCTTGGTTGCACCCAAGAAACATAAACAGTTCCTTCCACCTGATCAATAATCCCCTCAATGAGATGAACCTGCAATAATCCAAATATTTAGTTATTGCATAAGAATACCCTGAATTAATCCCGGGAGTGAAGATATATAGTTAACGGTTATGATGCCAAAAAAAAAAACTAAAGCCGTCCAAATACAAATGACTACATTGACTGAGCACACCAATTTACAAAAGAAAAAAAAAATCCCAACACAACCGATCCTTCATCATTTGCACAATACATATTTTCTCTGGTTATGACGCAACAAATAAGAATAATTAAGGGGCCACAAGTACTTGGAGAAAGACTAGCATTGATCTGAATAGCCCAAGCTTGAAATGAGTGAAAAACAAGAATTTAGCATCATCATAGAACACTAAAAGTTGGAGGGAGAAAATGAAAGGGGAACACTAGAGTGAAAATGACGGATAGAAAAACGAACAAGAAACCACGCATTCAGGTCTAAGTGCTGCACCATCTATGTAGATCGAAGGAAAAAATCTACCAGACTGTAACAGCTTTAAAGCCAGCACACTCGAGTAGCACAGATCCACGATTTCATATACTATCATGCTTAAGCTTTCTACTGAACTATGTTACAAATCTACAAACTTCTCCGAAGAGCGACAAGTGACAGAAGACAGAGTTCTTTGGCTCAAGAGCATATGAGAGATAGATGCATATCAACTACTGCAACCATCCATCTTCAAGATGATAATTCAAAGATGCACGTATTCGAGGCAAAAGTAAAGAATCTTAGCTCCTCTTTTTCTTCTTTTCCTTATAAATAAACTATATAGCTGTCAGCATCTTGACTTCCATTTATACTAAAAGACAAGTTGGGGACATGGAAGGCCTAGTAGCATCTGCTTTGTCAGCCTTCAATAATAGAAACAAAGGGTGGACATAATATTACACTTATCTCACAGACACCTTTCTTTTGTAGAAGAAAGGGACCTTTAGACAAGGCAGATATTGGGAGGCAAGCCTGAGGAAAAAATATTTCTGAAAATGTGTTATTTGCCCTGTTGTTGCATATTGTACTGGAAGGTAACATCCATTTTTTACCTTCTCCAACAATACGCATAAAATGTGGCCGTGAGGCCATAAAGGTTATAAGGAAAAGAAGCGCAGCTCGCTACAAGTACACCAGGAGAGGGGGCCTAAGCTAATGCGAGCACATTCATCGTAGCGTCACCAGTGATTTGATAAAATAATAGAACTCCATGGCAGTTGTAGAGGTTTTACATTCCATTTATCACTAAACTCTAAGGAGCACATGCACTTACTGATAAGCTCTTCATTAGCAGATACTCCACATCCTCCACAGTTAGTTTTGTACGCTCTGCGATGACACTTAGTGGAATTGTTCTTTCTTCTGATGGTCGACTGCAAGAAAAGACATTTAAATTTTCATTCACTAGCTTTCGCAAGGCATTTCATTTATTTAAATCGGAAAAAGGAATAATGCAATTTGCCAATGCACCTGAAAATAATTTCCATCAAGCAGAGAATATTGATCTTCTCTAGAAGCTTCTTCTCATTCTCCACTAATGCCGGCTGCGCACTAAGAGCCTCTCTATGAACTCGGCATAATTCTTGATAGCGAACTAAATCGCCAGTGTTAAATGATTCGAGAATATAGTAAAGCCATTCAACCTTTGTGCCTAGCAGGCTCTTTATCTGCAGTAATTCAAAAAAAAAAAAAAAACCTTAATTAGCATACCATTCAACTCAACAAAAATATTCCTGTGTAGGCCCTAAATGAACGTCACTTTTAAAAGTTTATGGATGAATCAAGAAGTACTCCATTGTCCCCCATCAAACTTTTGGCAACAGTACAAAAACTTTGGATGAACCATATCATACTGACTTCCGCTAGGCTGGGTAAAAAGTTGGGTCAATCTGAAACTATTTATTGGGTATATGCTTAAATTTTTGAAAAATATCATTCCCTCCTACCCAAATGAACTACAAATTTTGAGAAAATCTTATCCCAAAATGAGTCTTAATTTTCCAAAATGAAGATACTAAATTCACATTTGTCATTCGTAGTGTCTTATTCCACTTGCAGTGCTATGATGATACCACGAAGAATGATTATCTACATGTTCAACTACTATGCATCAGCTTCCTTAATTTCCACGTAAGGGAAAAAATACTCCCTCCATCCCTAAATGAGTGTTTTGTTTGGTTTTTGAAAAGTCGCCTTGTATATTATTAAGATAATTATTTAATATAGACTTATTATGTTTTAAATTCCAAAATTTTAATCTTTTTAAAAATATTAAGTAAACTATCAATAACATTTTATATAACTTCACAAAAACCAAGTGAATTCTCATAAAAGGCTGATCAAAGTTTAGTACAGTTGACCAAAAAGGTCAAAACAGGACACTCATTTAGGGACGAAGGGAGTAATTGACCGTTTTTTTAAACTAATCAGTGCAGCGGATAATAATGATCAACCCATAAGAGCAGCATAGGTTAATATCATCATATTTACATGCATCATTAACCACTCAGATTGGAGCGCAGGATTTCAAAATAGTCAAAAAAGTATAAATATAGTCTCAAACTACACCTTTGGAAAAGAAAGAAATTGAGCAAATAACTATATCTTCATTCAAAAACGCAAATGTGACGATTTTGGGACGAAGAGAGTCCAAGATTTGCTACAAACGTAACTTCACTTCAACAAGATGGAAACTTCAGGGATGATTTCAGAGGCAAGTTTTCCTTTAGGGCAAGAGGTTTTAATAACAAATGTAACTATATGAAAGAGGTTTCACTTATCAGTCCACTTTTTATAGAGTTTGGGCTTCATCATAGGGTTTTAGCATGTTTTGCAGATTAAATACTTATAACTTGACCGTCATTTTACAAATAATGTCTGCCGCTAAAGTAAAACATGGTATCTACAAATCCCACCAAAACGTAACACTCTGCGTCCCAATACAAGTGAGTTTCAGGGGAGTTCTGGGTTATATATATATATATATATATATATATAGAGAGAGAGAGAGAGAGAGAGAGAGGAGTCCTGCAAATAGTGTTATTTTGATGATAAAGCATGAAACTAATAGAGACAGATCGAGAGCATTGGTAGGACCGCAGAGAGACGAAAGGAAAGATTCTCCATAATCCTATCACCTAAATCCCAAGTAAGAACATGCCCTTTGAATCTGGTAAGGCCTGATTCTAGGGGAGTCTGTAGATAACAGAGTGACTGTGAAAAATTAGATTTATCACATTCAAAACACCAAAGCTGAGCTCATCTGGAACCACCCACACCCTCCCTCTTTCGCCACCCTTATTTATTCAACTTCCAATGAGGAAAGGTCTCACCCAAGACAAGAAAAGGAAGGAAAAAATGGGGGAAGGTAAAAGCCTTGGCATCTTGGCTAGGCTATCTAAACGATCCTAACTAGCAATTTTTCCCCCATGGGGCCATATTGCTAAGTGAGCTTAGTTCTATATGTTAGCAATTTTTTTCCAAGCAAATCTGACAAACTTTTCAAGAGAATGATTGCTAGATAGAAATCCACAGCTTCTCTGTCGCATTGATGATAGTGAGCATATATGGATACCCTTTTCAAGAAGCTACTTTATCATAACCAACAGGTCAAGAAGGCATTTCTTGATGGGGCGAAATGCCCACTAATGAAATGAATTATCTTTGACCATAGTGAAAAACTGGATCAGCTTAAAGACTGCCCGAGGTATCGAAAAATTGGTAAGAAACTAGTTTAAAACAGTTTTTCATTGAGAATGCTCATCAATACATGGAGAGTGTTATTGATGCATTGGAAATTATCCCCGATACATACACTTTCAAAATTAGGTTCGTAACTTGTACCCCAAGCGCATTTGTTGCAGTTCTAAAGAATATATGATTCTCCTAGTGCTATGATTATAAACTTAACGAATAATAAAAATTTCATAAAATTATAATTACCTAAGCAACCCAACATAGAAAGAAACACAAATATCTAACAGAATATAGTTGCTGTCCATGCCAGTTATATTTTAAGGTGAACTTTAGAAAGAATCTAAGATGACTACGATCCACGGTTTCCGACTTAGCTAAAAATCCCAAACTTCAATCTTAACATCATGTACGATATTCATGAGAAAAATACATAGCAAAATCACTTTATCACAAACTGAATATGTGGATGAGAAACTGTGACAAATCATTAATGCTGGCCCCATACTGTAAGAGTCTCTAAATAATATTCTGCTTTTTACACCACAGGTCCAAATCCTTTAGTTGTGCAATAAGTCAAGCAGTGTAACTACAAGTGGCAGAGGTGAAGTACATCATATATTTGACAACAGACACACAACTCGCTGAGAGGGAAAAAAAAGTTACTGCACCAGTTATAACTAATGAGAAGTGAAATTCAATCACATACTCTATAAAATGGGCAATCTTTTAATCAAGTAATAAATCACACACAGCTCTCTCGAGTTTTTAGTGAATGGAAGGGGAAGAGAAGGAATTGGAAATTTATCAAAGTTCTTGAGAAGAAACTCAATAAAAAAAAAGGTGAATATTTTCCTTTGCGAGCTCTTGAGGTTGAAAGGAAAGGAAGAATTTTATGAGGATGTGAAAAAGTTGCAACCGAAAAAACTTTCCATCCATCCTAATCCTCCTACTTTTGGGGGGAAACAAAACGGAGGAATGTTTCCTTCCTTTTCCCAAAGGGATGGAAATGGAAGGAAACTTTTAGAAGGTTTCCTCCATTTTGTTTCCACCTAAAAGTGGGAGGATTAGGGAGAATGCAAAGATCTTTCAATGGCAAGTTTTTCATATCCTCTTACAATTCTTCCCCTTTCGTCCAATCTCAAGCCTCCTTTTCTTCGAGTTTCAGAGCACACTTTGATAAAATTCCATGAGTGGATGAACCCTAAGAGCAAGCCTTAGAAGGAGCTTTTCTGTTCCATCTTTTTCCCCTTCCTCTTGTTCCATCTTTTAGCTCCAGAGCAAACCCACAAAGTTCAGTATATGAAAAATAATAATATGCAACAATTTACTTGATAAAATTTAACAAATGGATTTGTATCTGGAAATTGAATTACGTAGAAAAGAGCGCGGTTATTGCCCCAAGAGAGGAGATACTTACAATTGGATGCGCAAGCAGTTCCCCAAAGTTGTAAATGTTATCTCCTAGCAACGCAGATAGGGACAAATCAAATGCCAGATCCTGAACAACAAAAAATTGTCATGATAAAAATAACAAATCTAAAATACCAAAAGTCAAATAGCAAGGTTTCACACGGTCAACAATAGAGTTGGAGAGCTTTAGAGTTCCAACATATGAAAAACTGTTATTTTATTATCAACAATGACTCCCTCCCACATAAATGACGACCAATATAGAGTTCACTTCCACCGGAAAGCTAGTAAGAGCATGACTCAGCCCATGTGAAAAAGATAAATATACATTATATATCAATTTCTGAAACTATAAGTCTTCAACAAATAGTAGAATCACATTAAATCGCAAAACTCTCAAATTATATAAATCAGTGTTGAACTAGACTTGAATCACTTTATAGTAAAACCACAAACATTCAGCATGTGAACACTCATAACCTTCAACCCAGTGAAATTAACGATTCACAACACTTTACTGCCTAATGCAATTTAAAATATTTAAAATTGCTTCATTTTTAGGCATAATGATGCAGCAATGAACCAGAAGAAAAATCCATACCAGCTTGAATGAATCTGATAGACTTTCAACGGAGGTGTACGCAAGATAAAGAAGTGCGCTTTTGTAGAATTCGGCAAATTCCTGACGAGATTTATGATACTGGGAAGAAACCCAGTAGTAGTTAGCATATACAGATGGATCAATGTCCGTCATGCTATCAAGGGTACTCTTCCCATCTTCTAGAAGTTTCTTGCACTCCTTTTGATCTCCTTTCTCAAGATTGAATACAGCTATCTGCATTTTGATGTAGAGGATTGGCTCCTCAATACGCAACTCTCTAGTAGCTCGAAGCTTTTCAATCACACCTTCAAGATAACTAATGGCAGCTTCTTTTTCAGAATACTGACGAGAAACTATGACCGCAAAGTGGGCAAGCTTGAGAAGATTAATCTTAGTCTCAAAATCAGTTATGAAATTGTGATACAGCTGTATGAGAGCATCACCAGCCTGAAATACAGAGGATACACAGTCCGTTAATAACTGAATACTGGTCATACAAACAGCTGTCAACTGAACATATGGGAAATCTGTACTGCTCTCTCAGGTAACAGCCGACTACAAGTTAGCAGCTTCCGGAATTTGTGAAAACGGTAGAAGATGCTACAAGGGAAATGTAATATCTGACTCTTGTATGCACAGCTATCACCATAAATGATATGTATCTTAAGATACAATACAACAAGAGGGTAGTCAATACCTATCCTAGTACTTGTTTTGCATTTGACAATATAAAATTACCATATTACAAAAGGGTAGTCAATACATATCTTAGTACTTGTGAGTGCTAATCAAAACTAATTAATTGTTAAATCTTTCAACAATTATTGAGTAATTCAATGGTGTAGTTGGTGAAGATATTCTTCAAAATTCACAGGTACAGACTTCAAGTTCATGTTTCTTAGTTCACAGTTCATGTTTCATATTGAGAAGTTTAGACTCTACTACTTAACTCTTCCAATTTTGCCTACTGTTTTTTCTCTTTTAATATTGCCTTCAAGTATTTTCTTTACAATTTATACAATTCATAATATTTTCTTTCTCATTAAATTTTTAACATATATTAATTCTTTAGTATTGTTTGTTTAAAATAACATTTCATTACATAATGTGTTATTCCAAAAGACGTGATGTCCTAAAATTAGTTTCACACCAAAATCAAATCAAAATGGTTTTTGTTTCACCAAAAGAATAATTTCTAGTTATTTCAGATATTAATTATCATATTCTCAGAATTTATCACTATCATTTGATACTGTATACAATGATATTGAATACATATTTGGGGACATTAGATTCACAGTTCCACATTTGACAATCGTGTAAACATCAACATGAAGCAGAATTCAAACGAAGAGCAAATAAATCTACACCATAACATGATCACCGGTGAAGCCAATGACACCTTTTTATTATTTTATTAACATATCTCTACTTTTTCAGAACTGTTACATCAACCCACTAAAATATCATTACATAAACCAACTTTTCAAACATACTCCCCCCACCCCACCCTTCTAACCTGCCACCCCTCTACACTACAGTAACCTCCCTCCCTAACTCAGTCATGATTTAATTCATTTTGTCAAAAACATTGTAACTAGTTGCCCCTTACTGGCTTAGTCTTATGTTGACTTGTAAGAAAAGGAGAGTGGGTTCTTTTGGTTGGAATGGCAGGGGTATATCCTTCTATACTAATCTTACAAGGACCGTTAGAATGTCAAGCCACTTCCCTTCAAAAACATCAAATATTCAAACCTTTAGACTTCAAACGAAACCTCACTAATGTCAAATCTACTTAATATTAAAAATTCATCTTAGAAATTAGAACATCGGTAAATATTTATTAAAAAGACCCCATCATTAGAAAGAGCAAAGCTTTCAAAACTTAAGCAGCAGCAATCCTCGATAAATACCAATACTTGTCATCATTTTTCATTCTAAATAAGTAATGCACACTATATAGTCAAATACTCTTGTATTTCCTTAACTCTAAATGTATGCCATATTTATTGTCTCTTGTATAAGAACAGTTAGAACGTTAAACCATTTTGCATGCTCGCACAACAGCAAGCAATACAAAACCTCCATTGTCAACCCTTAATTAAATTGATAAGGACAAAAGTTTACAGCATAACCTAGATCTTCAGTGAAAGCCAAGGGGCAGCAGACAAAAAAGAGTTCAATTATAACTATTCACCTATAACCAGATAGATATATACATAGCCATATTTATAGTTTGAAGGTAGGAGAAAAAATCTTAAATAGAGCCTAGATTTTGTTTTTTTTCTTATAGATGCCCATTGCACAAGACTCTCCGCATTGTTAAGGTCACAAGAGGGGTTTAGTTTAGGCATAGCTCTAAAGAGTAAGGAGACTTGTTTTAGAGCTCAAACTATTAAGTAGTTCATAATTTGAACCAGCCACCTCCAAGTGAAAAAGAAGCAGCGTTGCCAGTACACTGCACTCTACCATTACCATATATAGAGAGTGATTCTACTTGTGTTTACTGTATCTGCAGCACACTCCCTTGTCCACTTACAGAAATTTCCATAGATTGACATAAGGAGTTTTTTATGTTTTAAATGTGGAAATTCGGATCCAAAACCACAAAAAAGAAAATTCTACAAAAACCAGAACACCCCTCTAAGAGAACCCTTCTCAATTCTCTTCTAAACAAGCACCTTTAGTAGTGCCTTAATTTCAGTATTTTCAAGAAATGACTCATCCCCCAAAATACTATAATTCTCATTGGACTTCAAATTTTAAAAATAAAAACAAAAAACCCTAATTTATTTCAGTAGCCCTAACCTCAACCACCACAAGATCTCAAACCCTAACCTCAAAATCACCAACAGCAAATCAAACAAAAGCCCTAATTCTCGTCAAAGAAATAGAATTACAAACAAGGAACGAGATGCACGAATGATATGAATACCTGAAAGACGGCGAGGGCGACGAACTGTTCGAGCTTGAGAGTGAGCTGGTGCCATAGCTTGCGCTGGTACAGATCGGAAAGCGTGTTGTACCACTCGGATAGCTCCGGATGGGTACTGCGCAGTGAATCCAGGTACTGGAGAGCCGCCATCGCTGTTGCCTGCGACACAACCGATGAATCTAATCTCGCCCCTGTGCCGTGCTACAGTGTTTTTAAGAGAGAGGGTTTGAGACCAAATGAGAGAGATAAGTAGAGGAGGCTTTTGCTCAAAGAAAGGAATTTGAGGGAGGACAACTTTGTAGAGGGAGGTGGGTATTGGTTTTTTTCTTTTCTTTTTTTTACGGCTTGACCCGGTGCTTGCCATGGACTGTGTCACCCAAATTCAATGGATCCTTGCGGGTCCATTTTCTGAGCAATGCTATTTTTGCTCATGTAAACATTTGGGTAAAATTAAATAGAGTGAAATGAAAAGGGTCACTAATGAGTGAAACGAAAAAAGAAATCCACATTCCTATTCTTTGTCTTAAACTTACACATATTGAATAATTTATTTCTTTTTAATTAAACTGATCAAAAAGATATATTGGCTTTAAAGTGTATACTTCTGTTTTATTCTTCGAATCGATTGATATTGAAGAATCAACGGATGAATTGTGGTTAGAAACGAAATGCCACTCGAACCTGAAATTAGCTAGTTCTAAAAAAAAGTTATAATACACTTTATAAAATAATAACATGCTACTAGCTCTTCTCTGCTTCTGATAAATCAAAAGTTTTGAACAAATTTTTTGAAGATATGTTGCTCATAATAAAAACTTTTACGGTTCAATATCCAAAGATGCTAGTAGAAGATGATCAAACAATTGTAATATTCATTTTAAGCTCAATGTAATAGCTAATCATGTAATATAAACTCAATTTAAAGAATATTCACAAGGAATGTTTATAATCTTTTCTAATTTTTCAACATGTTGCAAAAGCTTCATTTAATGCAAATTTACGGGGCAGGAACCTCAAGAGTTCCATATTTTCAATTAGCTACGTTGTAAAAGTCGGTGATAAAACTCAATTTAAAGTGCATTCACATGTTACAAAGGAACAAATAAAAAGTAGAAAAAAAATCTCAAATTTAGTCAAGAAATAAATAAAATAAAATAAAGTTATAGATTGAATATATTCATTCTCAGATACTTTATATGAACTCATCGCTTGCAACTATAATATAAATTGTAAGTTATCTCCTCTATTTGGGCTTTTCTATTTACTTGGCTTTACTTGCTCATTTACGCTCCAGTTTTTGGGCTTTATTCGCTCGCTCGTCTACATTTTACGTGAAAGAGACCCCCCCTTTAACTTCGAGAGAAATGAACTCGCTTCATAATTTTCAATAAGATGCATGGAAATAGGCACATGAAAATGGATATCAAATGCCAATAGGCAATATCATGTAATCTGGTAACGGTTGAAGTGAAGATTGTCATTCGCATATTGGGAGCATTTTTGGCTAATTTCGAAAATGGACATTTAGCACTAAATCTAAACTAATATATATCAATCTCATACTACTACTTAAGGAAAACACCCCTTCATACATTTGTACCAATTTTAATTTTAAAAATTAAAAATGTGTTCATTAAACATATTTTTTTACTAAATTTGAAAAACGGTCAAAAATAATATTTACTATGTTAGTTTTAAAAATACCGTTTTTATCTCATACCTACTCTTTTTACATACCCCTACATCCACCTTTATATCATATCACACACTAGTAAAAGCTTGCCCGAGGGCACATGGCATAATTTGTATAACTTAATATTTTTATATTTTTAATAAATTTAGAAATTTATTAAAAATAAAAATTATTAATTATTTTTAAAAAAATATTAGACAATAACATAATTTCTAAATAAAAAAGAAAGATTAATTAAAATTAATCAATTAATAAAAATATTTAAATTTTATAACTGTAAAAAAATTGCTTTAAAAAAACTAAAAAAATAAAAAAATACTCGAACAACACCCTTCCCCGCCCCCAAACATTTTCTCTTACACCTATACATCTACACTTTTCTTTTATATACACACACTCCAACACAAATCTCTTATTCATTATTATTTATTTGAAGTGGGCCCTAACTACAAATGTAATTTATACTATAGATTACATCAAATTATAACTATCATTTTTTTTTCTCTCTCCATCATGATCATGTAATTATATTAAAGGGTTAATCTCATTTTAGGCCCCAAAGTTTCCGTGGGATTTCAAAATAGGTCCTCAGGTTTCAAAAGTTTCGAAATTGGCTCTAATATTGCATTTTTTTTTTTCGAAATGGTGTTTTTTTGACGAATTCGTTAGAAATTTAACGCACGTAAGTTTTCTAATAATCTGACTGTCATTTTGCCCTAATGAAAAGTTAAAGGTCTAAATTGAAAATTAAAAAAAACTAATGAAACTCCCTTCTTCCCTCCTCCTTCCCTCCCTCCCGTCTTTCCATCCCACCCCCATCCCCACACCACCCCCCACCC
>JAOWAN010000005.1:13025203-13045910 GCA_028566635.1 Lobelia cardinalis
TACATATAAAGTGAAGAAAGGGTAATTTAGACATTGTATAATATTTTCATTACATTCTTATGAATGTATTTTCAAAATAAACATGAATTATCAAGGAATCAAATTATAATTCCATTCCATTCGTTGCAAACCAAACGCAAGAGTTGACCAATTTTAATTTTATTTCAATTGCTTAGGGAATGAATTTCATTCCATTCCTTTTGACCATTTTGTTCCTTTATAAAATTTTCAACGAACCAAACGGCACCTAGCCTGAAAATAATCTTATTCAATATATAGTATGTACATATTTAAAAAAATAGACATAACACTAATTAGAACGAGATAAAACTTAAATTCGATCAAATTTTAAAAATTTATAAAAAAATCAAAAATTTTCGAGACATAATACCCTTACACTTGAATTAAATATAATATAAGGTGTTTGGACAAATACTCCAGCAAAATGAACTCGAGTCAAAACGCACCCCGACCCGACCCCGGTTCAAAATTTTCCCACTGCCAGACCAGACGTTTAAATGAACAAAATTCCTACTCCCACAATAATCTGCTCTTCCCTGGGAGGAGCTGACGGTGGAAACTAATGGCCGAATACGACGGCAACAGCGCCGTCTCCGGCGAAGGCATCGAAGAATGGGACGCCGAATTCTTGAATCAAGTCATTCAATTTGAAGAACAAACTCGCTCCTCTCTCAATCCTACCCAACTACCACCTCCCTTCCGCCCTCCACCACCGCCGCCACAACCCGCCTACTTCTCACACTCGCCGCCTCGAGAGCTGTCCCAGAGGTCCGTAACCGTCTCAGCACACTCTTCCAACCGAGCCACTCACGCTCTCCCAACTCACATTCTGAGCAGCGGCAGCGCCGGATTCTCCTCGGTCCCACACAACGTAGAATCGAAACAACTTGAAATTGACCATTTAAAGGTTAGGGTCTTGAAAATTCTGCATATAAAATCCCCCAATAAAACTCAAAAAAATTCAATATTTTGTTGAAATGTTTTAGTTTTTGCTTGTGTTTGCAGCATGAGTTGGGACGGGTATCGAAACAACTTGCGGACCTGGTATGCTCTCTATATGCGTCTGTGTGTGTGTGATCTTTTACACATGATTTACAATGTGGTTCATTCTTTATATCCTGTTGTACAGAACTTTGATAACTCCTTCAAGCAATTAAATTGAACACATTCATGTAATAATATGATTATGTGTTATCCAAATTAGTACAGGTATTTAAAATTTGTGCAAGGCACATGGCTCCTGTAAAGCTCACTTTGAGAGCGTCACCTATCCAGTTCTAGTGTGTCATGGTTCCCTGCTCAATGCATCAGCTGGGAGCGCCTTATTTCATTTGGCTTTTACTTTGTTTGTTCGTCCTAATATGTAAGATACTAGCTTAAGTATTGTTTTGGTTATGTCAAAGTCTGGCTAAAGAAGCAAAAACTTTAAAGTATTAGCTTGGGAAAATGGAAGTAGATGTAATCTATTTGTTAATGTGATTAACTTGCACTTTAAGATTAATTTTTTTTGACGTGGAGGTTATATTTCTTCTCTCTATAATATGAGGTACGGTAATGTAGTTACTAAAACTACTGTGACTTCCTATACCATTGAAAGCTGCACACTAACAAGGGTCTGTTCTCTACTAATGAGGGAGTGAGGGAGGCCACATGGAAGCATATTAGCATTTGGGAGTGTATGTTGAAGGTTTGAGAGCCTATTCCTTCTGTTGGAGCATTCGTAGTTCTGTTGATTCTTAAATCATACATCATTTTGGTTTACTTTGTGGTGGTGTCCTTTTCATTTTTGTAGTAATCGTGGACTTCTTATCCACATACGCATCTTCTTCTTATCTATGAATTCTGCTTTTTCTATAGTACATCTCAGGAGCTAGAATATAAAAAGAATGGTTTATTTTGTAGAGAGGAAAGAGGAATGATGTTAGAAGACTATTAAGGAGAGACGTACAGAAGGGAGAGTTTAAAAAACAATTATTTCCCTTGTGTTTTTGTATGTATGTGCTGTGTAAATACATATACAGAATAGGTTACAGTTACATCATTACTGTGTCTTGTCACTTATGAATCTGCTCCCTGTGCATAAAGGAAAAGAAAACGATTGAGGACTGTATGCTTAATCAATGATGGTGGGATGGAATTTTAAGCTGTACAGGGTTAATTTTAATCTAAATATGTTCAGATTGAGGTGGGGCCCTCATTCATAGTTGTCTCTATTTTATATGATTAATCATTTAACGAGGATTTTCAGGTTAGGTTTGATGTGAACTTGTTTCCGAGAGAACAAAATAAATTGAATGAGCGCACACGTGGCGTAGGAGAATAATTAGTAGAAAAAGAAAGGTCGGCTGAAGATAAGATTACCTCTATGGTAGATGCTGTCTTGGGAACTTGTCGAACTGTGAATTATGTTCTAATCTTTTTAGTTTTTTTTAGAAGAATCTTGTAAGGTTTGAAGTTAACTCGTTATCAGATAAAAAAGAAATTGAGTGAATATGCTAGAGGAGGAGGATGATATGCATTAGTTAGTAGAAAAAACTGGTTGTCTTAAGATCAGATGAGGTCAATGGTTGCCAAATAATGGATAGGGAACTTGTCAAACCTTAAGGTGAATGTATGTTTGAGTAATGTATTCACAATCTATGATGACTAAAGTCCTATGCGATTATTGTACTGTACATGATCTAAGTGATCTGATAGCGGTATCAGCAATGGCAGTAGCACCTTTCATGCTATATCTGTTTCCAAGATACTTGCGTGACTTGACGTTGTTTAGTGTGATGCAATCTTCCATTAATACACACAATAAGTTGATATTTAGTCACTGCATGCTAGTTATGAGCTGAAGCAGAGTATCTTGCTAATGACTTGTCATGCAACTACAGGAACAGGAATGCTCAGATCTCAGGAAGGAAAGAGACAAGAAAGAGGAGAAGCTTAGATCTGCATTTTCGCGCATTGAATATAGAGATGGTGATGCTGTGCATATGAAGATCACACACTTGTGAGTAGATTCCTCTCACTGATATATAGTGCCAGTTTTGATGCTTAGTCCATTGATCCTTCAGTTGTCAACTGCATTGCTCTTATCAAACAGTAATGTATTCACAATCAGTTTGCCTCATGTTACCTCCAACCACTTAAAAGCAATATCTCATCATTTTGTTACACGTGGTCTATGTGTTCACAAGAAATTGGTAAATAGTGCATAATCATCTCAGATCTTCCTTACGAAATTATCAGATGAGGTCAAGTACGATCATGATTAGTCAAATAAAGAGTTACAGGCGCTGACATTCTTTCTCTCTCATGCTGATTTGGTGTGTGTGGCATGGGGGGAGGCAGGGTTGCACCGTCGAAGCTAAATTTCACATTTCTTTGTTCGATTCTTTCTCATATGCATTGTGAATCTCTTCAATAATTCCCATGATACTTGTCGTATGGTAGGGAAGATTCCATCGTTGGTCATGGGCGAGGAAATATGAATTCTGCCAATGATTGTGTTGGCTTTCAGATTAATGCAGGTGAGCAGTCAGGTGAAATACATACATGCATATGTTTTTTTTTTTCTTTCTTAAATGGGTTTTTGTTATTTCTTTCAGTTTCTCTTTGATTTTGTTAAATGTTAGGTACATTTAATTGTAAAGAGGTCGGAGTTCAGACCGAAGAGCTGACCAAGTCCAATGATTTGATGATTCAAAACAATTCGTCATCTACCCATCATTGTTCAAGAAAGTTGTTAGCCATCTGGGACCCACCAAGTAGCCAACATCCAATAAGAAATCTTGTTCCCAAGTTGCTTTTGGCTTGTGAAACAGAATTTCAGGTCTTATTTGGATTCTTAAGGTCAAATGCATCATCTATCACAAAAATGGATTCGCCCACATATGAAAGCTCTTCAGATGTAGCTCTGAATCATCCAATGCAACTCCATTCAACTGAAGCTGCAAAAGTATCTCATCTTTATTGTATGTTAACAAAGGTAAGTTTTCAGTTAATGTAAATAATCGCACCTTCTTGCTAGATATATATATATTTCTTTGTGGTATATTCTTATTTTGTTATTAGATTTGTCGTGTTTGTAAAGGTGAATATCTGATTTTATGTACCTTGAGGGTAACATGTAATAAATCTTGTTTGGTGGTTACAACTTTTCCACGATACTTCATCCAGAACCAGTGCTTGAGTTTGTAATATTTTTTTTTTGTCATGAAGGACAGGATGTGTGCACCTATGTGTAGGTTGTTACAGAAACTAATTCACCATTGCCTCTATCTTCATTTTCGCCTAGGGAATGGGATCTTAAATTCTCGATTTTGTACTATTAACTCATGTGCTTGAAATATATTACTGTTTCCTGCACTAGTAGATTCTGTATTCCTGTGTATTGATGAGGCTATAGATTTCCTCCATTGTTACGTAGCTCTGATACCAAAATTGATGTAGGACAGCATGGCTGCGCTTAACCTACATGAATTGGGCCAATAATGATGTAGAACACAGCGGAAGTAAGGACTCTAGATAGCTGTGTTTGGGGTTTTAAATTGTAGAATAGAAGGATTAGCATTTAGGGGTGCTTAGGGTTGCCGGACAAAGAGTTGTAAGGGCTGTCTAGGCACTGTGAACAGTAGTCTAGAACAGTGATTTGGCTGTAAAACAGAAAGAAAAGCCTGGCGCCACACTGAGGGAACCATAGGCATCACACCTAGGTTCTTCAGCTTCACACCCAACCAATTGCTTAACACAAATCAAGAAGATAAACTTAATTGCTGCTGCAAATTCTTTATTCATTAATCTCTCTCCATGTATGTTACCTGGACTTGGCTATGAGGATCCAACACGGTCGGATCCGCCAAAATTATAAAATTTTACGCCAAATGTTGTGTTGTGTCGGACATGGGTACTTTCAAAAAAGTGAAGGGGTCCATGTAACATAGCTCTCCATCCCTCAAAACTGAAGCTATTACAACCTTTCTATTTAATCTTAATCTTAATTCCAAAAGGATTTGGGTTCCTAATTGGAAACTAGTTAAAGACAACTAAAACATGAATTATACTCAGTTAAGTTATGCTAATTAAATTAGACCTAAAATATTTAAGGAAACCTATTTCCAGTAATTTAGGAAATTACCAATTATCCCTACACTAGAAATATTAAAATAACATCTAATAAACATAACGTTGGTGCTCTTGTATCTATTCCCAGATCCCCCTCCATTACCGACCTTTCCCCATCTCCTGCATTTAAAACACCCTAAACCAGCAGCATCACAGGGGATGGTGTGCCGGGAGAGGGAGTCGATGACATTTGGGGTGTACAAGAGCTTGGCGGCAGGGCTGGCGACATAGATACAAGTTAATGGATGCGGTGGTACGAATGGTGGTTCTGGACGAGGTTGTGGGTGGAGGGGTACAGGTATGGCTGGCGATGGTTATGGGTGGAGGGGGACGGGCCCTCTATGATGCTGATGAACTTCAATTTAGGGTTAATGCCACCTATGTGTCTTAAATAAATGGGCGACTTCAACTACATATTTGTTCAAATTCTTTACCTGTAATTAATTAAACTAAAAGGTTGATATTTGTGGAGGCTCTAACATTGGATTTTGTTAGCGATTTAGGCCCTGGTGGGTGCAAAAGACCAAAAAACCGCCTAGGTGACCCTCTTTTTAGTTAAGTCCCCAATTAACTAAATAATTGTAACAGAAGTTGACTTAGACTCTTCTTTTAAGTTAAAAATCCGATGTAAGGGCCTAAATTGCTAAAATTGAAACTTGAGGACATTCTGTGCGAGCAAGGATATACTTTGGGGCCTAAGCTGCAGTTTGCCCATATTTAAATTAGAGAATTTTTTATATAAGGTGTCACCTTATATAGTCATATATGAGGAGCCCTCCTTTACCCAATCAATTCATAACACTTAGGATTTTATAGCAAAAAAGAAGGAGAAAGCATTCACACCTTAACCTCACATCTACCTTTGTTTAAAACTAAAAAAATCATGTATAGTTAAAAGTAATTAAAGGTACAGACAAAAATGAAATTAATCTTTTCTAGGTCTCTAGAAAATTTAAGAAGTAAAAGGTGAGAACGTATTGGGAAATCACAAAGCCCTCTTCTTCCTCTGCCCCGGCGACCGCCCATCTTCTTGTCGTTTAACCAAAACACGACAAATTTTAAGGAAGAAGATGCTGTCTCAACCTCCTCTCGAACTAGACCAATTTGGTGCTCACAAACAAGATGCTGGCTACTGCGTAATGTAGCCTCCTCAAGGTCCCTAGTCATCGGGTCCAACTTGACTTGCAAATCCTTGTTGCTGCTCTTTTTGCTGTCCTCAATCTCCCATTGCAGATTTTGATTAGGTAAATGACTGCTATCCGTAAAATGGTTATCAAGTCTAAGCACCACTTCTTTTCATCAGTCGTTTGGACGAATAATTTCACTGACCAAAATCTTGTAAATGGGCGGTCGCCGGAGCGGAGGAAGAAGAAGGCTTCATGAATTCCATTCTCCCCTTTTCTTTTTTCAATTTTCTGGAGACCTAAAAGGATTAATTTTTTTGGTTTTCTTTTTTTTTTTCCTTTAATCACTTTTAAATATACATGAATTTTTAAGTTTTTAACCAAGGTAGACGTGAGGTTATGATATTAATGTTTTCTCCTTGCTTTTTGCTATAAAATCCTATGTGTCATGAATTGATTGGGTAAAGGAGGACACCTTATATATAGGTGACACCTTATAAAAAAAAATTCTCTTTAAATTATTACTTCATCTATTCCAAAATGAGTGTCAAATTTTGTCTCATTTTGGTCAACGTAATTCACTATTGACCAAATATTTATAAACGAATATATAAACATAAATTTGATCAATTACTTATTATTCTTACAATGACTTAAATATTAGAATCTATAACATGATCAATATTTTAAAAAATTAATTTAATAAAGTTTTGCATTGACATTTCAACAAGAAAAAGGGATACTCATTTTGGGACGGAGGGAGTACTTATGGCAGGAAGCTTTTTTGGGTCTCACATCGTATATGCTTTTAATTTAGTGGAAGTTCCAAAACAAATCCTTCTAGGCTATTCACAGATCATAGTGGAAGTTCCAAAACAAAGCCTTTCCTCCCTGTTTACTACAAAGAATCATTTTTATTTTATTTTTTGTTTTTTATCTTGATTTAATTTTTTAATTTTTTGAATCTGATTAATTTATTAATCTGTGCTGTTTTTATTATTTAACCTAACTTCTGAGCGTTTTTCTTTAAATAAATTTTGTAGAGAACAAATTGACTCATACTCCTCAGCCTCATATTATTGGAACTGTTTTCTTTTTAGCCTGTCCCAAATTATTTGTCCCTGTAATAAAATTAGGTATTTATGTTGGGTTTATAGATACGATGCTTCTATGCTTTTTGAAATGAGCTTCCTAAAGAAATAAGGTTTTTCAAAGAGGACGATCTCAAAGAATCATATTTATTTTATTTTAATATTTTTTTGTTTTTTTTTCTCGAATTCTTTTTTTGAATCTGATTAATTTACTAATCTGTGCTGTTTTTATTATTTAATCTAACTTCTGAGTTTATTTTAAAATAAATTTTGTAGAGAACAAATTGACTCATACTCCTCAGGCCATATTATTGGAACTGTTTTCTTTTTGGCCTGTCCCGAATTATGTCCCTGTAATACGATTAGGTAGTTATATTGGGTTTATAGTTGTATTATACAATGCTTCAATGCTTTTTTGAATTGAGCTTCCTAAAGAAACAAGGTTTTTCAAAGAGAACGATCTCAAACTACTTCAAAAGAAAAAAAAAAAATTTATTGTTTTTCTTGGCTCAAATTGTCGTTACTTTTGCGTTAGTATAGTCCCGTCCCCCCCCCCTCCTTTCATTCTCTGCATTTGCTTACATACGAAGCAGATATAGATGTATGTATGTATTTATTTACTAATATTTTACTAATGTTTTGCATATATGAGGTTTCCCATGCATTGCTTGGGTTACAAACTTGTCCATGACTATAAGTGAGTAATAGTAGAACGCAGGACTACAAATTTCTTAATTTTATGTTTTTTTGATCTTAAGGTAGTTACAGACAAATTCTAAGTCTTCAAGAATACATGAGATATTTTTGGAAATGAGGAAAGGAGAAAGACTAAGTCGGAGACCATTTCTACTGCTCAGTGAATGCATACTTAAAGATCAAGTGGGAGGGAGGGTTCTCTCTCTCTCTCTCTCTCTCTCTCTCTCTCTCTCTCTCTCTCTCTCTCTCTCTCTCTCCAAATCTACAACTTCCTCTCTTAAAGCTCCGGAAAATTTTGAGACCAAGAATAATTTCCTGTTACTGCGTTAGTGCTTACAACAAAATTTTTTTATAAACTTATAAAATGACATAAAGAAGCAGTAAATTGGAAATAGCAGTAGTTACAGAAACTAACATGCCTCGTGTGTTACTGTTGATCTTTATCAAATGCTTCTTAATGGCTCGTTCAATCAATTGACGAAAAGGGATACCTTTCTTGAAAGAATCAAAGATTTCCTTGCCTCTTCAATAAGGTAATCCAGCTGAATATGTTGTCTGAATTTCTTGACTTCAAGCTGCCTGAAAACTAGGAAATATGTTTTAAAGCAAATATAGTTTCATAAACTTGTTGTCCACCATGGCTGGGAGCCTTATGAAGAAATTTTGCCGGCTAAGTTGTCTATCTTATTGGCAATAGAAAAAGTGTGACGGAAAAGTGTATGAAAAAGTGTGGAAAAGTGTGTGGGGTTGTGTGTTGTGGGTGAGAGAGAATGTGTGATGAGTGTGTGTGGGGTTGTGTGTTGTGGGGTTGTTTGTTGTGTGTGGGTGAGAGAGAAGGTGTGAAGAGTGTCTTTCCATCTCGATTGTCGGATTTGTTCACTGTTCATAAAACTGTTCATGGCTGAGCCCATTTATACTATACATTTGGTGCAGTGCGAATGAAACATTTAATAGGATATGGCCACATCATAGTTTATACTTATGAAAAAGATGATTATAGAACTGGAGTCATATTAGTTTATACTCTTAGGCCTCAATTGGTACATTGTAATAGAGCCGTAATGGGATAAATACAGAGAATTGATTACGGGAATCGGATTGCACCCTTTTGGTATGTCAAAAAGGTCTCTGAATAAGATTCCGATTGTGAAAACTTTGTAATCAATACCTCAAATTTAAGGAATCCTAAGCCATAGAAATCAAAAACCTGTTATCCTTGTAAAAGTACTCCTTTGGCATTCTAGACACATTCTATTTCACAAAAGAGCAGTGCTTCATGCTAAGTCAGATCAAGTAAGAACTTTTTTTTTAAAAAATTCTTATTCCTGAAATCTTGTTTTGATTTTAAAAATTTTTAATCTGTTATGTCTTATTTAAACATAAAAAAAAATAAGATGAGTTAATTCAGTCTGCACCATATTGAGTTAAAGTATTCAATATGTTCTATTTAAACTTCGGAAATATAAGATAACTTAATTCTGTTTTAAGTTTATAAATTTTAGGATGATGATAAGAGAGATAAGTTTTGGCTGGAATTAGTTATCAAATTTTTAAAATAATGAAAATGATATTAATTTTTATTTTACAATGCATTTTTCTAGATTTTTTTTGTGTGAGCTTAATTTAATTTTTTAATCCAAAATTGGAAAATAATGAAAATGTTAAGTTTATATATTTGTTAAGCCTTTAACTCGTTATCATGCATAAGCTATTAATAGAATGCTAAATATGTTTACAAGGCTATTTTAGTGAATACTCTCATTATGATTTGTTCCCACCAATCAGAAATAATGGAATGTAATTGATTCTATGCAATTTGATTACAAGTAATATAGTTCTTTGTAATCCATTTGATTATGGTGCGCTAATCTAGGCATTAGTTTCGTCATAATCAGCATTTTCGATAGTTAGGAGGGCATTTGACAAAGTAGGTGCTAGGTTTACGTAGGATTATAAAGGTAACAAGATATGTCTTTTTGATTCATCTTCTTGGGGATATTTTCTGAGAGTTCTGTATTCTTTTGTGGTTTAATTTACTATCTCGGTTTCCCTAATTGCTACTTTTGTTGGATTATGCTGTTTCTTTCTTCTCTGCGTCAGTCTCGGAACTAGAGCACAGCGAAATACCTTCAAGAAATTCTCCGCTCACGAGGTGAGCTAGAGCCACTGGATGTCTGACCTATCGAAGAGACCAGATTCTGGTGGATAAAACCCATCGAATGGGTGCTATATTGCAAGAACACAAAAGTTATGAAGGGCGCAGCCTTGTAATGTGTTGAGCCTGGAAAGCATCGTTGCAACAATACTTGAGGATAGTTTCTTGAAAAAAATAGCTAGAGATTCTGACTAGAAGTATGTTTCGAAAGCATGGAAGCCTATGCCTAGAAAATGACATAGGCAAGGCCACAAATGACAAAATTATGATAAATGTAAATCTCAAATAGACTCTGCTGACTCTGAATCTTCTTAAGAAGATATATGGCGACCATTCCATCACCTCGCATTCTTTAGCAGAATACTCTTAAAAAGATGATACCTCAACTTTCTTGTCAAAGTGATAAAAGTGAAATAACTTTTCTAGTATTAAATGAAAGCTGCAAGTTAGCAGATTTTATAATTGAAAATAAAGGGATGCATCAACCCTTGAAATCATTCTTTGCTGTAAACGTGCCGTTACTTTTGCATCTGGAAAAGTTGATTATTGAATCTTGCTGGTTTATCTCTTACAACTATTACCTATCTTGCAGATTGACTATGACATGATAAAGTTGAAGGATTTGATAGAAGCATTTGCCGATCTTTGTGGTCTTGACGACGTAAGTGAATGTCAAAGAGTGTATTTAAAATGCGTTCAGCTTAACTCATTCGTACAATTTACTTGTCTGGTTTTCATGTACGATATTCAAAAATATATTATTTTATTGGAGAAGTAAGACTACTTTCAGTAGGACTGTAGAAAAGGAAGGTAGTGAGAACTTGAAGAAAATGATTTTGCTAAATTGATGGAAGAAATGCAATAGAGAAGGATCTCTTATATTGGGAACTTAAGTACTAGTAACTACGATGCATCTAGCTCTGAGAAGTGAACCAGATGTTGGAATTGTTGGAGATTTCAGTTCATGATTCACTTGATAAATCAATGGTAGACCACATTTCCCCCCCTTTTCTATTGCTGTAATACATTTGCGGAGAATCACTGATATGTTTTGTTAATGCTCTCCAACACAAACATAAAGTAAAGGTGGACTTGTGGGCCTTAAGCTTCTTCACTCTTAAGTTCCAAGCTCACTTCGTGGCTGCAAGAAACTTTGAATTTTTCCAAAATGATTGGCAGGGTCAATAATATATTAGTCCAAGTTAACACAAGTTTCTTCTGTTTTAGACCAGTTCATTATGGTTCTATTGCAGACGCTGTATAATGACAATCAGAGCAGACTTACCTGTTTCATGGTTGCATTTGGTTTTGATACTTGTTCTCTACATAAATCAATCATGTGAAGCGGAACAGTATTTCTAATTTGAATAATAGTGACACCATAACGTGAGATGTCTTGGGTAATCAAATTAACAGTTCTACAACATTTGGTTCTGATGTTGGGAGGCAAGGGTCGAAGGCGTAAGTTTTTTGAGTTCAATTTTGTGTTATATGGACTTATATTAAGAGGAGGAAAACTTGTATACTTTAAGGAAACCAAAAGTTTGAAAATGTTGATGTATCTTAAGGGCCATAACACGCACAAGGCACATATGAGACACGTGTGCCTTGCACATGTTATGGCCCTTTCGATATTCTTAATTACAGCAAATTAACTATTCTTAAAGAATCTTAAAGGTATTCACTATAAACAAATGCTAAATTTAGTACTAATCGAAATAATAACCCTGTTCCAGTTTAAGTGCAAATTAAATACTCAACACCTAAACTAAATTGAACAATACTTATTGACTTAGATACATGTTATAGCCTATCTTTTGGTGGTCGTTTCTTTTTTGGCCAAGTAGATATATCCCTTAAGGGTGTGTCATGAGGTGACACAAGTTTTCCATATTGTTTCACTAATATCATCCATATATTGAGGAAACATTATTTGCAAAATTGACTACCCTTTGCATAATTAGCCAAAAAAAAAAAAACTAAATACTTTGCGATAAAAGTCGAATCTTGTTCGTGTTTTAGTCACGTAGTAGTCTAATCAAGTTATTGATTTTTTGAGTTGTCTATAAGGAGGATTGAGTGCTAAAATCCTCGTATTAGTAAGCTATAACCACAGTGATAAGTACCATGATATCTACTTTGCTAGCTGATATATTTAAAATAAATTAAGTAGTTGTGATTATGCTTAAATAATCCTCTTCTTATGACAAATAATGCTACTTTGCATGTCGTAACAGTACCATGCTCGTCTTCCTTCAAAAGATATTGTTCGTCATTAATTTTTAAGCATAACGATGTTCTTATTATCACCTTTTCTTATTAGTTTGAAATTAGGACAGGATACTTCAATAATTCCTTAAGATACTGCATGTTTGTGCACCGAATATGAATGATCTGCAAGTGTTTGAAGATATTGCTTGAGTTATTTCTTTAAATTTACATTCTCAATGTTTTGAAGGTCTTTATAATATCATTTGTCATGTTTTACATCCTTACCAACAGTTATTGATATAACAAACTAATGAACTCTATAAAGTAGGGGAAACAACAGGAACTTTAGGAAAGTAAACAATTCTGTAGAATTCACACATTAGTTTTAAGGACTTTCATAATAATCAAGGAGACTATTAGGAGCAAACCTTTTCTAGAAAAGAGGTCATTTATTCAAATGACTAAATTGATCTTATAAATTAGAAGTATTATTTCTTTAGTTGAGAGATTTTTTAGGAGTACAGTTCTATTCAATACATTAATATAAATCTAGAAGTACAGATATTGTATGAATTTTATAAATTTTAGAGAAAATAGAAAACTCATAAAATAGAAGTAGGAGTCGCTGTTAGAAAATTAAGCACATGTACAAAGCAGCTAAAATAATGGAGAAATTATAGGAATTATAATCATATGATTTTTATGAGACAAACTTGCAAGTGTAATATAAATCTTTTACTTATTCTAACTGTATAGGGGTATTATTGGAATATGGAAGTGAAAATGGTATATACTCACACACTTACAGCCTACCGTAGAAATTCATTGTTGGTTATTGGATATAATCATATAAAGTTTAAAACGTTAAAGTAATCATGAGCTCCACTGAAGCCTAGTATCTCCATCTTTAGTAAGTGCTCTTTTGCTCTTTGCATGGAATCAAAGTTATAATTAAGATAGAAGAATCACTTTAACTTAACTGATGTACAAAATATAGCTGATTACTTAGGGTCTGTCCTGTCAAGAGTTTGAAAACTCAGCATTTATAACATTCAGAGTTTTTAAGACCCTACACTTTGGAGCTTTTAGAAACGCCAACAATTAACAGAAACATATGTTTAAAACTTCTTAATGATAATTTTTTGTAATTCTTTCTGCAGCATTTTTGGTTAAAACGCTTGACCAGGCAGTCCTTTATTCTGCTTAAAAGTCAAAAAGTATATACAATTTATAATTCTCTACGATGTTAAGAACCAAGCAAGGAGAAAATTTAGGTTTTCTCTCCATTTGTTTGAGTAACAATTTTCTTGTTCGACAGGTGATGATTGTTCACAAAACTCTGCGTGTATTACGAGTACTTTTGAATCACGTGTTCTGCTTGGATAAGAAATCTAACAAAAGGTACAAATTTAAAGGATTTCCGCTTCTTCTTGTATTTGAATTATCTTGCTGTTACCAATCAAGTTTCTAGTCTTAGTTTGTGTCTTAGGAAAGCAAAATTTTCATATATTTAGATGGCTAGACTATTGACACGCATATATTGGTCTGTAGATCTAGCCAGCTTAATATGTGGTGTTTAACCAGCATAATCTAGGTTAGTGCACGACATCCTTCTCACTAAACAAAAGGAAGAAGGTATTTCTATCACAGCTAATATAGATGTTCATTTATTATTTTTATTTCATCTTCTGTTTAGTTAAGACAACAAATAATATTATTTCTATCAAAGTTTACTTGTACAAAATAAATGATCATAGGATTTAGTTTCGGGATAAAAGAATGGCTGAATTTGGTGTAGAATGATTATGTCCAAATACGCTCTCCTTTCCAAAATAAGAGTCGATTCGTCCTTTTTTGAGATGTTTTAAACAGACTTTCTTTTCAAAGTTTGAAGAGTAAAATGGAAAAGTAACCATATGCTATCATCATAATAGAGTAAATTGCTGCGAGCTGAGTCAAAGGGGACTCTTAGTTTGGAACAGAGGGAATAAGTGATATTGTGCCTTCATGCTTGGCAGATGTTTCTTGTGCTAATTAAGTATTGTAGTATTATTATCTTGTTTTATTTACTGGATCATTTATCTATTCTTTTTATCATCGTGAAATTTTAATGATTGTCATCATTGTTTGCCACTCTCTAAGAAGCAACTGTACATCTGTACCACACATCTCTGCAATGTCATAATTGGTGTTCCCTACAATTTTTCTTTTTCTGATCTACCATTCTTGTGATAGTCTCTTTTGGAGTATGACTATCCTCTGTCTAAGGCACCTTATCGCTTTTGTAGCTCAATCCTTATCAGAGCAACTCTTTTAAAGTTTTCCATGTTGGCATCTCACTTTCTCTTTTCTCCTTTCTTGTGGTTCCTAATAACTGCCTTCTTCTGAACTTTGATTTGATCTTTCCAGTGTACTGTGCTCAGGGACAATGTCATGGTTGAGGAATCTTCTATGAACAACGCTGCTGATGCCAACGGATTTAGAAGCTCGGTAGTTGGAAGTGTGTTTTACGAGAATGCCAATGAGACATATAATACAGGCCATATGCCATTAGAAACGGAATTTATTAACGCTGAAAGTGTTTGCAAGGAAGATGTTTTAAATGATGGTTGTTTGCTGTCAATTTCCTATGCGGAATGTGTTTCTCTTTTTGAACTGATGCACCAGATTGTCGTGCGGCATAAGAATGTACATGTAAGACTGGAGGGTGTATCTATAATGAATATGATTCTCATGGGAACAAATGCATATGTTGAAAGGGAGAGGTAAGTCTTATTTTTATTCGTTTTTATATTATTTTTTGCCCATTTTAGTTTAGTACTCCTTTACCATATCTGAATAAGATCCTTTTTGAAGGTAGGTTTGGACAGTTGCTGGTGTTTCAAAGTGTCTCTCAACTTCTAAGGAATGAATCTGGCATTCTCGTACAAATGAAAGCTGTACATCTTCTCTACCTTCTGCTGAACTGTAATGCCCCTTCTTTAGATTTTGGTGTCCTATCAATATTAACAAGTACTCCCTCCATTCCAAAATAAGAGTGATGTTACTATTTAAAGGTCAGAGGGGACATAGACCTTACCCCAATCCTTGAGTAGGTCCTACAAGAGTAACAACGAGGGCTTGACGGCAGGAGATATCTGCAACAAGATATCGTTTCTTCTCAATATTGTCTCTAACGAGACTTGAACCCCTAACCTCCCATTAGGGAAGAGCATACCGCTAGATCAAGTGGTCATTGGTAAATTAGTGGACACAATCCATCCTTTCTATACCCCTAAAGGATAGTGGAAACTTTTTTTGAAACAACCCAATAAGAAATAGTGGACACGTATTATGGACCAGAGGGAGTACGTAATAATTTTGTTTCTGTAATTAACTCAAATCTGTTAGGTACACTAATCTAACAGGGCCATGTTCAATTGAACATGTGAATTTTTGTTGTATCTCATCTTCATTGCAGTTAAGTACCCGTAATCAGATTCTTAGCATTTTTTATGTGCTCATCTTTCATAAACGAACCAAGAAATTTGAAATAACTATTAAGTCTGCAGCGCCACTACCCACTAATTTAGGTTATTGCTTTATTACAATTTTACGGGGCCAAATCTGGATGTTCATACATCATAGGCTTGCATTAGATTATCACAGCTGTAATATGTATTGTTTATATATACATAAAGATGGTGTGATGCCACTTCTCTCTCATATAACTAATATCTGGTGTTGCTGTTCTGTGTGAAGGTCCAAAATTAATGTTCGAATTTTGTTCTGGATGTAAAGATGTGGGAATGATTACTCAAGGTGTCGCAATAGGTGATGCTAGATCTCCTGCCTTCGAAGTATTTTGTGCAGTCCTCGATGGTTTAGCAGACTGTTTAGCTTGTAAGGGTAGCAGTGTACATGCAATATCGGTATGTTGATCTTTCATTTCCGTTCATCTTATTTGACTTATCGCCATTTTATTCTGGAGAAAGCAAGTAACAGAGAAAGGATACCATCATAGACTGCGTAACTACGTAAATGAATGTCCCTCCTGCTCTTTTGCATGAAAAATAAATCTGTTAAACAACTGGCCAAGCAAATAATTAAGCTTAAGCTGATCTCCATTTAGGGACATCATTGAAACTCAGATATGACAATAGATTAAGGGTCCAATCACGAGTACTATATATGCTAATATTAAGTGATATTGTACTGTTTACAATATGAATATGAGATGATACGAGTTTATGAAATAAAAGACTAAATTGCCCCCATGATGTGAAAGGTTTGAATGTGATGTGAAAGGTTTGAATGTGAGGAGAGAATGTGGTGTGAAATGTTTGAATTGAGTTGTGAGAGTGTGTAGGTATAAGGGTAATAGATGAAAAGTGTTTGATATTGATATATGATGATAATGATATTAAAAATATATGTGATATGTATGATATAATGATATTATCATATAGAGAAATATTGAATTCGTGATATGACTAAGACCCGGTGTAAACTGATCTATCGCCAAAGAAAGTTTTAGTATTCACTTATTATCTTCGTGTTTTCAATGATATTGATACAAAATTACATCTCCAAACCACGATTTTAGAGTGCTTGAATTTCCAGGAAAATAAATGTCTGGCCGTGACGTATTTACATTTGTTACAATACATTATAAACTGCATGAGCTTAATTACTTCAAATTTCAGGAACTGAAACTGCAAAGGAATGCAATTATTATGCTGGCTTTCTTAGCTTCATCAGGAAGATATGGCTTTGAAATTGTGCTGCGTCATAGAACCAACTTGTTTACATTGATTTTGCAAATCTTGGCATCAGATACTGATTTGAAGGCATCTGAATCTAGCCAGTCATCTGATGAGTTCAAGGAAAGGTAATTGTGATAATAAAAATAGGGTTTGCTCATCATATCTATTCTATTATCCATTATTTGTCTCTGTATAAGTAATCAACGGAAGTGGCAGAGCGATTAAAGGGAGTAATGGGCCGATTTTTATGGTGTGGGATTGGGGAGGAGTGTAAGGCTCATTTGGGCTTGGAAGAAGGTTAGTAGGCCTAAGGAAGAGGGGGGTTTAGGGATCGGGAACTTGCTATAATTGGTATGTGGTTATGGCGTTTTCCACTGGAGCAGGATTCTTTATGGTATAGAGTTATTCGGAGCACGTTCTATGTGAACCATAGTAGTTGGGATGCATGAGTCAAGTCTTTCCGTCCCTAAAGCCAGTTTTTGGAAGTTTATTTCTAGTTATTTTCATCTCTTCTATCCTCATGTTCGTTATGAGGTGGGGTTTGGAAATCGAGTCCAATTTTGGGAGGATCTGAACAAGGGACTTTCCTCTCAACATCTCTTTTCCTCGCTTGTTTCGGCTTTCTAGTGTTCATATGCACCTATTGCTGCTTTTCTTGTTCGGAAGGGGGGTCAGGTGACTTGAAATTTTCAGCATGTGAGGAATCTTAATGATAGGGAATTCATGTCGGTTGCAAATTTATTGTAACATTTGTCTTCTTTTCGTTCGTTGGATCATTAATCCGATCGTCGAATTTGGGTTATTGAACAGATTGGGTTTTCCCGTAAAGTCTTTGTCTAAAGTTCTTCGTCCATATACGTTGTTTGACTTTCCTCTTTTTCATTTCATTTGGAAGTCTAAGGTTATGTTCAAATACAAAGTCTTCGCTTGGTCGGTGGTCCTTGTTCGAATACTAATGATCGGTGGTAGAGGAGGTATTCGAAGATGTTCTCTCTCTATATAGGTGTGTGTTACCCGTATGCGGGCTAGTGAGTGTCATGACCATTTGTTCATGCATTGCTCAACGGCTTCGAGTCTTTGGAGTTCATTGCTTGAGATACATAGTGAGCTCTATATTATGCCTCGCGACATGAAGGAGTTTTGCATGATTAGATATTTGAGTTTCAGTCAATCGAGGGATGCTTCTTTGTTGTCGGGTTGCGCTGTGTTTAGTCTGCTGCGAAACATTTGAATTGAGAGAAACTCTCGTATTTTTCGAAATCGAGAATTATAGCTTCCGTTGTTGTGGGAGAAGATCACTATGCAATCTTCTCTTTGGGCTAGGAGTTTTGGTGCTTTTCAGGGCATGACTTTGGGTGATTTGGCAAGAGATTGGAAAGCTGCCAAAGTGTATGTTGTAGTGTAATTCGGGTGTATTTGTTGTTTTTAATTTATTGGATTTCTTGTCCGTCAATTTTGTATCATCTTCTCTTACAAATAACATTTCTTCTTGTATGAAAAAAAAATTAATTTTTTTTTTGAAAAATCAAGATTGTTTATTTTCTCCATGAACTACTGAAAATATTTCTCCTATTTGATCTCCTGCACCCTCTATTCCTTTATTTCTTCTAAGGTAGGAATCCAGTGAGTATACCTTTCCATTCTTTCAGATGTGTCCTTGGGCCTTTCCTGAATATCGTGCACATGTGTGTGTGCGTGTTATACCCTCTCCTTTTATTATTGATGAAAAGCTATTATATGAATAAATTTATATATATTTACATTTTTCATTATGAGGTTATTCCTGTTTGTGCAGAACGTTGCTAGTTCGGGAGACACTCATCTTTCTTAACAGACTGGTGTCGAGTCCTCAATACTCAGCCCCTGTTCTACGAGTCTTAACAAACAGTAGAGATGCTGCTAGATTGAGCATTGATATTGCAAACAGGTTGTCACGAAAACGCAAATGGCTATGGCAGTCTGACACAATGGCCAGGCAGATAAGGGAATCTGAAATTGTTGATCTAGCTCGGGTATTTAAGAAACGAGTATTCACTTTCTTAGGAGATTGCATACACTGAGTAATACAACGAGGTGGATAAACAACCATAAGATTGTGGTTGCTTTTTGTTAATAAAGGCTTTAGGGTTGGGCAGGGTGGGGTGCAGAAATAGAACATGGGGAAGTCTGGAAACCAAGTTTTAGCTCCCCAAATTTTGGTATGTACATATGTAGATGCTCTGTATATAGATTTTCATTTGGGCAGTTACCTGCCAAATATAGGTAGTTATTATCATCAGCGTACTTGCCCTTTGGCTTACTGTTTTGATGTTTGTTGTTCTGATAAATTTTTTATTTTTTTTATTTTGTGCCTTCTCTTATAATTTTTCTTTTTTCTACCAGAGGTTAAACATTACTAAACATTAGAGAGTTGTGTTGGTACCAGCATAATTCAGATAACTGGGATTAATCAATCCATTTTGCAGAATACAGAAGTCACTGCAAGCTTCCTCCGTGCTGGAGGCTTAGACAAGTCGATCCCCTTTCACCTTTGCTTAATTGTGCTATGCTTGGAAAGATCGTCCCATCTAGCAATTTGGAGTGCGTTTGGACTGAGGTTTTTTGGATACGTTTTATTTGGGTTGTTTTTGTTTGTTTTTGGCGGAATGTTAAATTTCTGAATTGCCCCTTAAAATTTGAATAGAAAAAAAAAAGAATGTGGTAGTTGTGATTTGATGTGATGTTTGATAGGATATAAAGGTGAGTATATGAGTATGTAAAAAATAGTAGGTAAGCGGAAAAATTTTGTGTTTTTGAAACTAACAAAATGAATTATTTTTGCCAATTTTTAAAATAATAGGTCAAAAACGAGCTTTCCAAATACACCCAGAGTTGTTAGCAGGGTTGGTAGTCCAATGTTGTTGCATTATAATTCTTGTAAACAATCAGTACGAATAATCCCTAGATGTCTTACATTATACAAGCAATTTTATTTTAATGTTTTGGTCAATAACAAAATTGAAGATATTGGCTCATTCGGCCTGCCTGGGTACACACCACTAACCCTAACCCATATGCCCAGCAGGCCTAACAAGGAGGGCCAACATGGACCCACCACACCAGGAAATTGGTCATATAGGCGGGCAATGCTTGAGGGCTGCAACCAGAGGCCGAAGCCCCTTAACCGGCCAATCTCCACCATCATGCAAGACGACCATGCCTGCCAACTGCCCAATCAACGATTTACATCATACGGTTGAATCAGGGTCGAGGGTGCAAGCTTTCCTGTCAGCCGCCCACACACGCATCTACGAATCTGTATATTGACAGTTGTTTAAGAACAAGCAGACTGCGAGATTGTCTTCTTTGATAAGCTGAGAACAATTCCTTCGAAAAATCCAGGCGGCCTGATCACGGTTGGTATACCGAGAGCCTAGGCTCTCGTTTGTATTAAGAGCGCCCAATGCACATATATGTTATAAATTATGCACATATATGTGTTATAAAATGCACAGAATAATTATGAACATATTAATAGTATAATTATTATGTGTATTTTATAACACATAT
>JAOWAN010000005.1:13071131-13085873 GCA_028566635.1 Lobelia cardinalis
GTGATCAGGGTAGAAGAAGATGAGTACCAATTCTTTATTTTACCCTTCAAAAAAAATTAAAATACCAATAATGCCCTTGCACGTGATATTCACGTGCTGATTTTATACAGAAATGTCGGCTCGATTGCTCCTGGGGGGCGGGTTGGATCATGTTTCAAAAATAGGGGGCGGGTTGGCATAGGTAACGACCTGGGGGGCGGAGTGGGATATGGTGGCAACCTTGGGGGCGGAAAAAATTTCTTCCCCGATACGGAAACAAGCACACGGATAAAACTCAGCATCCGACTGTACTACACTATACGGTACGTACCAATACCACCCACCTTCAAATTTTCTCTCCGAATCTACAACCAGTTAGTCACCAAGCATTTCGGTTCAAACTGAAAGGCAGAGAGCATGAATCGGCGTGAGGATCCGAATCCGTTTGACGAGGAAGTGAATCCATTTTCGGTAACCGCCGCATCTCTATACTCTAGATCTGCCTATTTTCTTGCTTATTATTATTAGACTCGTTCCATTTATTTGATTTTTGATTTTTCTTTTTGTCTTTCGTATATCGGTTTGTTGTTTCAATGTGCCTAATTGATTCCACCGATTCATCGTAAAACTGCGGCTTGATCTGGATCTCTAACACAGTGCTTTGTGAAATTTAGGTTTTGTATTTAGCTTAAATTTGAATTTTTCTATTCAAATTGGTGCGCATTGTCATGATTATTGGTGTTGTGTGTGTGTGTGTGGGGGGGGGGGGGTATGCAAAAAATTATACGGGCCACTTTCTGTAGGGAGGTATATTGTGAGTGATTCAGGTGGAGGTTTGTGGTAAACTTTAGTGTTTGAGTTAGTTTTTAATTTGAAATCCGATTCTATTCACTGGCTCTCCCAAGCTTATCTCTTGAATTTGTACGCATTTTGGCCTCATTGAGGAGAGCATATTAAGTGAGCCTTGATGAGGTTGTTCCGTGATGAGCATATTTAAATTTTTACTATCATTTGATTCGTTGACGGTGCTGGGGACTTTTTGAACCTTGTCTTTTCCCAGTTTAAATTGGTAGAATTTGAAGATAGGGATTACTTGCAGCCTTAGGAATCAGGATTTAATGCTAGAGAAGTTTGACATACTTTTCCAATGATAGTGATGCTGATAGGTCCAACTATAATAGTTAAGTGTGTATATTATAACTTATAAATAAGTATGAAAAAGACAAAAAATGCAATAGCATTAAGTGGATTTTTGATTTTGGTTTAACTCAATTAGGATAATTTTGTTTTATTAACCACGTGAAAAAAAAAACAAAGAAAGTATATTACTACTCCCTCCATCCCAAAATAAGAGTCCCACTTGACTTGTCCAATAGTTTTCGGAGAGGGATTGAACTTTAAAATATCTGGATAGGAAGCAATTGGTTGTGGGTCCTCAAAAATGTGAGGCCATAATCCTGAATTTTATGTCCAAAAAGGGAATATTTCTATGGACATTCATTATTGGGAAATTCTAAAAAGGATTAATGGACTCTTATGTTGGGGCGCAGGGAGTATTATTTTTCAAAGTTAAAACTCGGCCACCAAATTATGATGGGAGACGCAAGCAAAGTAATCCTATTTTTCTCTTCTGTTTATCTTAAAAGCCAAACCATGCTGCTGTGTCACACAAGGGAAGCGGCATACAGTGTCAGTTCAATAATCTAAAGGGCTTAATTGGTAATATGAGTCCCAGACCATACTTTCATTGTAAGCCGCAGTCTCTTTCCGTCCCGAGTGAAAATAACGTCCAAGAATCGATATTACTATTGAAGAACAATATTAACTTTGGTTCTTCACCGGGCCACCTTTAGGCATTGACAAGTGGCAACATAAGATTTTATTTGACGTCGGAAAAAAAAGCCTTCTATCCTAAAAATGGGGTAGTAGGGAGAAATGGTTGTTCTTATTCCACCTCATTCTATTTGGATTTTTTGTCTTATGTTTATATGGCACACAAATCACTTTTCTTCTAAAATTAGTGATCAAAGTATGCAGCAAAACGTAATATGATATTGCCTTAACGTGCATGAGATTGTAAGATAACACAATTTCCCATCATTCCATAACTACGTGTCGAAGAATGCTAACTTGTTAAAATTTGCTTCATATTTAAGCAAGTCCCATTTTCTCTTGTTGTATTCAAAAGCTTTTCTTTTTGTGCTTAAAATTGAATTTGTGTTACAAAATTTCTGAGGTGTGCATATGGATTATAGCAGTTGCTTATCCACTTAAATTTTTAGTTGGCTGTCCAATATATCCTTAATGCAATTACCTATTTCTTATCCTTCTATTAGTTGTCTTTTGCCTTTCATATTCTTTTCAGTGGCATGTATCCCTTGTGAAACTGAACCATTCTGAGGACGAGCCATGCCATGCCCACCATCACTGCCTAACTTTAGGCCATTTTCTACTTAACATTGCTGATCTCTGAAGTGAGGCCAACTGATGACTGTTTTCTCAAGCCCTAGGCTTGTTAGATGCCAGTATATGACTTATGGCTACAGCCTCACTCAAATTCTAATTGAAATAATATACTGTTTCGGAAGTTGAAATCTAACCAAACTTCTGTGAAAATAAGGAAGTTCAAATGGAAGGAAGTGCCTAAAATGCTAATTTCCCCCCGATGTTCTGTGGAGAAGTTGTGTAATAGATAGAGAGAGAATCCACTTACAAAAAAAGAAAAACAAGATCAGTGAGGAAGAAGCATCACTTGGTAAACCGCAGCAAAGTGTAGATGATGGTGCATAATTATGACGGAATAAAGCATCCTACAGGAAGTTCCTTTTTCCTAGAATCTTCACTCAAGAAGCTTCAGCGCAACATTCAATAGCTCCTTATGACCATTGTCCGTCTTGAATGTCTTATTTTTTTGTTGGGCATTCTTGAATCTCTTATTTTTTTTGTTTGGCAATCTTGAATGTCTTATTTGTTTGTTTGTTGTAACCTCACCCTCGATCCACAGAATAATAGTTTCAGATTGATAGGGGTGGGATGAGCTGCGCTAGAAAGGACGATGGATGAGAATGTTAACCAACTGATCCACCACAAAAATACTAATTAGAATAGAATGTTAGTCTCAATTGGAGTGGTAGGAAAGCCAGTATCAGTTGATTAAAATAGGAATAGTCGCTGATGGCCGTCATGACGAGGATTTGCATAGGTGGCAGCAAATATGGTTATTGCTAAATGTGGTAAATAGATTGAAAACAAATATAAGAGAGATTCTCGTTTGAAATGTTCAGCATACCTGAACAATTGTCCTCTACAATGTACCATAGATGCGCAAGTGAGTGGTTGGGGCTTAATAATATTGGTCAATCTAATGTAGCATTGAATTGAAGTGGCTGCGATTTTTGATTGAGCAGGATGTTAGTTGGATAAGAGAAGAATATTGGTGGAGAAATATAGGGAAGGTAACAGCGTATGGGATCCTAGTGATTCATGACGAGCGTGGTTAAAATCATAGTAGTCAATCCCGAATAGTGATGCGTAGCAGCCGACCTCGAAAATGGGATAGCAGGATGACCGCTATTTGAATTTTTAAATGTATTTTTATATAATTAATAATCTAATACTATATCCATTTAAATACTAAAATAAGACAAAAAAGAAGAAGAAAAAAAAATTAGAGACATAAAAAAAAAAAAAAAGAGGTCCTTCAGTTCTGCAAGAATGACATACATAATAGAAGATAAAAAAACAGGGACAAAAGGAAAAAAAAAAGGGGGGGGAGGGGGACCCTTTTATGTTCAGCCGAGATAAAAGGCCGAAAAAAAAAAGGAAAAAAAAAAATTCTAAAGAAAGGAAGAAAAAGAGAGAATCGCAGGGAAGAAAAAAGAGAAGGAAACGGAGACATAAAAGAAAAAAAATCGAACTTCAGCCGAAAGAACGAAAGAAAGGAAGAAGAAAAGAAGGGAAGAAAGAGAGAAAGAAAGGAAGAAAGAAAGAAGAAAATGAGACTTACCGGCCGTTGTCTTCGTCGGTTTGGTTGCCGATTGAAGGAGGAGGTCGCCGATTGAAAGAAAGGAAGAGAGAAAGAAGATCGATCAACTACTGTGAAGGAAGCGAAGGGAGAGAATGCCGATTCATGCCCTAGTTCTGCTATTTAGCCTATATTTCCCAAATTAGCCCCGGTTTACAAAATTTCCCCTAACAAAGTTAAGGGCTTTTAGGGATTTCACACATATCCGCTATTTCCCGCTATTCCGGCCGCTACGGCCGCGACAGGATGCGTCCCGCTATTTGAAAGCTGTAGCGGGGAGGGTCTCAGCTGCTCCGCTATTCCGCTATCGCCCGCTATTGACTACTCTGGTTACAATTAGCCTAGAAAGGTTGGGCCAAAATGACGCAAAGCATAGTAGGAAAGGGGCTATTTAGAGGTTAAATTTGGGTTTTAAACGACAAAGTAAAGAATTAGGGTTTTAAGGTTGTTTAAGACAGATTTTGGGAGGGTTGTGATGGCTTAGAAACAATTATGAATAACTAAAAAGAAGGAAAAGCTAGGTTTCACGCCAAGGTAACGTCACGTCACACCTTGGGTCTTGAGCATCACATGTAAAGACATTGCATCACACTATTCAAGAAAGCTTAGAAAAAAATTGGTGGAAATTTCTTTTGATTCAACCCGTTTAAATAAACAAAAGGATTTGAAGCTATAAATAGCAGTCATAAATTCCGTTTCGGCGAGCGCCGATTTGGCTACTGGATTGATGCATAACGGTACCAGAGCGCACTGGCACACCGTGTCGGGTTTACTGCACTTTTTAAATAAAAATGATATAATTATGTATAATATATATTAGCTATTAGAGTTAGTATATAATTTTACTAATTAAAAATTTTCAGTGAGAAGTCTACAACTCAAATAAACCTCACTTTATATTTGATCATTTTTATTTTTAAGATGCAATTTTTTTTTGAATTTACTCAATTACGAATTCATATTTTTTTTCTTTTGTAAAATTTGAAAAGTCTTAGGGCTAGATCACAAGTCTCATTTGAGATAATATGGGAATACGGAGAATACGGAGAGTATTCGATCACATATCAAATATCACACCCAAATATCATACATATCACTATCTATCAAAATTACTTTCCATCTACTACTCCTATATCTATACACTCACATAAATCAATTCAAACATTTCACATCACATTCTCTCACCTCCTTTATTAATTCTCTCCTCACATTCAAACCTTTCACATCACATTTAAATATTATAAATTACATTCAACCTTTCACATTCAAGGGTAAAATAGATATTTTAGTAAAAAAATTCATCTACTCCAACTACTCCATCTCATATTTTGAACAGTACCGTCTATCACCATCTATCACCATATTGAACTTGTGATCTACCCATTACAATCATTTGTTAACAAAGAAAAATATATTTCTCACTTATAACATCTAATCTCTTTAACAATTTTTAATTTGCTTGCTACATATAAAAAGATATGTTTTACATTGACTTTGATACAAAAGTTAAGTATCTTTCAAAAAAGAAGAGTAAAGAGGTGTTCATGGAGATGCGTTGTATATAATATAAGCCAAAGTATAAAAAGAACAAGACATAGTGCAGGTGGTTAAGGTGTTTAGTTACATTGGATGTGGCTCGGGTTCGATTCTTGGCAGCAGCATTTTTTTTTTGCTCATTTCGGCTGTTCCGCCGGTCGGTACAGACCGGTTGGGGTGGAATGAGCTGGTTCAGTCTGTAATATTAAGTGGACAGAACATGAGTTGTTTCGCACCGGTCCGAACGGAACTGAAATCATAACTATGATAAAGAGGTTAATACTAATTTTTTAGTGAAAGCTTTCTAATCCCAAATTTGGAACTAATTAAAGGCAACTAAAACATGAATTCGAAAAGTGATTCCTGTGAGGAATTAAGGATTTTAACTCAACTAAAGAATACTAGAATAATCAAATAGCATTCGAGGTTATGAAATATGTTTCCAGCAATTTAAGGAATTACTAGAATACTCCCACACTAGAATATTAAATAACAGCAATAAACATAAAATTAAACTTTACTAGTAATATAAAGTGACTTTTTTTTGGTCTGAACCATCTAGTATCCTGTCACCTCACTGTGCATCAACTAATCTAGATTTGAGCCACTTAGGACCACGACGGTAGCAAAGCTCTCCTTACCAAATTTTAACGTAGCTGCATGCCCAGGGCTCGAACTCGAGACCATTAGAACAACCCCTTACCGGCTGATCTACACGCTTGGTTGTATAGATTGATCATCTACCTTGTTTGGAATAAGCTTTGCTTTAAAACTCGAACAAATTAGGCTGCTAGTTGTGCTCTTGTATGTACTTGTCCTACGATGTTGGGGGTGTAGGATGGTAGATGCAAAGGCTGGGACCAGTCTCAAAGTTGAGTATAAGGTGGCTGATTACAGTTTGTGTGTGTGTGTGGGGTGGGGGCCTGGGGGGTAAGTGGTATGGTGATCTGTCTCATCTTTTTGCCATGACAGTGAGTATGAGCAGTTGGATCATCACATTTAGAGAGAGGTCATCATTAGGCCCATTTAAGGAGAAATTTAGGATTGAGAGAAGATGCAGTGGCTACTGGCTAGTGTTTAGTCTTTTGTTTTCTGTTGTTTCGAGGAGATAAGTCCTTGCAAATCGATGGCAGGAGGAGAGGATTCTGCAATTTAGAAGGGAAAGAGGAAAAATTCTTGTTGAAATCCTAGTTGGTATTCTACTACCTCAGTAATCTCTGGGTAAGGTAACTACTTACCCCTGGAAAGGCATGTGACCTAGTTCCCTTCTTGAGAGTTAATTTTTATCTATCTATTTATTTGGCTGGGGTGCGTAGTGGTGGCCGACTGGCAGTAGAGGCAGCTAAATGGACAGTCATAATGGAATACAGTTTGAGAAGCTGTAAGATAATCTATATGATATCAGAACTGGTGCTTCATGTGAAGGCAAGGGAAGGGAAATGTTAATCACTTGTTGTTATGCTGCCTGGTGCAGATGGTTGTCGGAGTTTCGGTTTATTTTTTTGAAGTCTGATGCATTGTCCCAAGGCTTGTGAGAGATTTTCTGTTATGCTGGTTCCTTTATAAATGGCAGAGGAGGTGCAACCGTAGCTGGCATCTATTGCTGCTTTGTTTATAGTTGGCAATTTGATTGTGGAGTATTTGATAAGTTTTGCCTATAACAATGCCTCATACATTATCTTTTGGATTTGTTGTCTATGCCAAGTTGTTTTGACGTTGAACTTTGGTACAATCTGGCTTTGTCTTCTGACCATTTTGCGTTATATGCTCGCTGTACAATATACATGGGTAGCGGCCCCACTTGATGAATTATGAATTATGGAAAATTTTGCTCGATATAGGTCAATTTCGTCATTTTGCTTTGTAAACTCTGTGTACATGGTTAGCCCCCATATTATATTTTCCCTTTGCTACCGCACACATGCTACGATAGTAATCATTGAGCAAGTTTGTCAATCGAGGATTGTTAGAAGCTATGTTACCTTGACCCCTTGTTTTTCCGCAAAAACCCGGGTCGTGTCGACACGATAAGGATCCGGGCGGAATACATGTTGGGTTCGGCATCAAGGGGGCGGATACGGAAATTTGCCATTTTAAGGTTTAGGGCCAATTTTTTCTTTCATTTTTCTTCTTCTTTGAAGCTTCAAGGAACAAATTAAAGATGGAAAGAAGTAGAAGAAGATGATGAAAATGAAACGAAGGAAAGGAGGACTACTAACAACGGTAGTGGCAAGTGACCATCGCGGCAGGGCAGATCACCGGTGATGGAAGAAGCACAGGAGACGAGGGCAGCGCTGGCGATGGAAGCATCGCTGTATAAAGGAAGACGGCGGTTGTTGGAAGGGACCATCGCTGGAATACAGAGGAACAAAGGAGGAGGCGGCGAATTCAAAGCGAACGAATTAGGGCAACTTATGGTTGGGGAATAGTCATTCATACAAATAAACCCTTGAACTATTTTTCTTTACACTTAAGTTCTTATATTTTCTATTTAATGTTTTACACTTAAGTTCTCATACTTCCTGATATTACTTTTCAATCTATCACTTCGAAATGTTGTTTCTTTACTCTTTTTACTTTTACTAATCAAGTACAATATTATGATACAAGTCATAATTATGTTATCATTATATTTTGAAAGAAAATTTATATTCATTTATAAAATAAAATATAATTTTTTTCTGAATGGAGGATCCTGTAACGGTATCCTAGTTTTGGATACTTTTTAGCCGTATCCAAGGATCCTCAAATTAGAAAATTGTCGCAGCCAATCCTCGAAACCGCACCCTCACCCGATCCTTTTGGCCAGGTCCAGGTAACATAGGTTAGAAGGCATAAGATGAGGTTGCTAGTTTTAAGAAGGTATCTTAAGACGAAAAACAATGAGATACATGGAAAAATCAATCCAGGGGAGGGAGAGTCCAAGGGAGACCGACTCAACCCCATAGATCATAAGATTATGGTAAATTGCTCATAACTGTAAAGTATAGAGAACAAATGTATATGGACCAATGATTTCCACATATTATAACTTATATTGGAAAACAACCAAGAAAAAAAATGTTTGAAACTCCAAATAAGAAACAAAAAGGGGAGAAAAAACTGTAATTGGTCCTTTTTTCCCGTATGCTAACGACCAATTACTGGCAGAAGAATTTCACGCAAGCTGACCCCAAGTAATTGGGATGTGGGACGGAGGTTGAGTTGGATAAGAATCGCTAGTTTCATCTAACTATTCCCTATATGATTCTATCACCATGACTCCTCAGGAGCACACCGCGGACAGAGTTTCAGATCATTTTGTTCTCGGTCCTTTTTTCCCGTATGCTTAGAACCAATTACTGGCAGAAGAGGTCATGCAAGCTGACTCCAAGTAATTGGGATGTGGGATGGAGGTTGAGTTGGATAAGAATCACTAGTTTCATCCAAGTATTCCATATATGATTCTATCACCATGACTCCTCAAGAGCAGACCGTGGACAAAGAGTTTCAGATCATTTTGCTCTCTGTTTGAAATACAGTTTTCTGTTTTAAGACCCTTGAGCAATGAGATTTAGCATGGGAGACCAAACATTGCCCCAAAGATAACTGTTCATATTCTCTGAACCTAACCACTGCTGGTCATACCTTGTTTGCTACTAAACTAAAATTTGCGTCTGATGACTGCAACATTCTCATTATGTGGCAGGAAATTGTGATGTATGTAATTGCTCTTTTTGATGGTGGTGTAATAATCTTTTGAGTTGTTGAAGGGGCTGAACAAGGTACATGCATTATGACATTTGTTGGACTCGTTAATAATATGGGGGAAGTAGAGTTAACCCTCCACCTTTATTTGGAGTCCTTGAGGGAAGAGAGAGCCGAGCCGGCTTCAGCGGAATATCAAGATCTTGTTTGCTTGTTTATTTTTTTTTTAAATATTTGAGTTAGATTATTTTGAGGAGTTTTTCTGCAATACACATGGTTTTTCCTCATAGTTCCACAGTTACTGCATCTTCGATAAAAACCACATTCTTTATTACTTCACGTTAAGTTAAAGGGAATTGAATAAAGAGATAACGCTTCATCTGCATGGACACCTTGCAGATTTGACATTTCTTGAGTTGGACTTATTTGGGGCATGAATTTTGGCGTTTGCATTCCTTAAATCACTTATGATTTCCTTATTCAAATTGTCTCATCATGTTGGGTTGATTGCAGAATGGCAATGCTGCTCCTGGATCGAAGTCCCGCATTCAAATGGTTGCTAATACTCTGGGCTTTGGCCAAAAGCATGATGCAACTGTTGATATACCATTGGATACAATGAATGTAATGGAGTTCCTATTTCTTACTTTGTACTTCCTATTATTGGAATGCTTTCTGTTGTACGCTGTACTTCCTAATACTTATGTAGTGCTTACTGAACTCTGGACTAACATTAATAGGATCCAAGGAAGAAGGAGAGAGAGCTTTCGGATTGGGAAGCAGATCTGAAGAGGAGAGAAAGGGTTGGTCTAACTAATGTTTCGTTGCTAATGTATATGCTATGGAAATGGAAAGTCATTTGTCAAGTTTAAACAATATATGATCTGGTAATATATTTATAAGCATCAAGTACATGGATTGTGAATAGTAAGCGGAAAATGTGTCCCTCTAGACTTCATGACTAGTTACTGTTTGTTCCCCTTCTCTTATTTGTGCGCACGTAATTAATCCTTTAATAGTTTGATCTCTTTCTTACCATGTGATTCTGCAGGACATCAAGCGTAGAGAAGATGCTGTTGCTGGTGGTAAGCTGCATTTAATATGCAATGTTATTGCCTAGTAACATCCTTCTCTCGTGATATTATTCTAATTTATCTTTCTATCATATCAGCCAACATACCTGTAGATGATAGAAATTGGCCCCCTTTCTTTCCAATCATTCATCACGATATAGCGAATGAGATACCAGTTCATGCTCAGAGGTTGCAGTATATGGCTTTTGCGAGTTGGTTAGGTATGTGATCCAGAATTGTGCTTTCTTGTGTTTTGGAATGTGCATGGATGTTCTATTTTTTAAATATTATTGAGGAATTTGAATCACTTTCAAATTCAATTTCCCAGAATACTCATGAAACATGTGAGGCTTAAGTCATGGAGCTGATTTACTGCAGCCAAAATTTTACTCTCATTTTATTTTAGGATATTTTGTAAATCACGTAGAATCAGCTGAGCATTTATTATTGTATGTATCAGTTACATTAGTTGTATATAAAAAGATGGACTCCTCCCTGATTGTGCAAGGTGAGAGAGACCCTTACAGCCTCAAAGTATTTACCTTTATATGGTATCAGAAGCCTGCGACTCACGTCACTTCCAAATGACCTCTGACAGCTTTTCCACCTCTTCTTCCTCTGCTAACCAGCCTAACTCTATTACTCTTCCTCTACGCCCTACTCCAGTTAACCTTCAGCATCTCATCAACATTAAGTTGACTCGCGATAATTATCTTCTTTGGAAAGCTCAGTTCCTTCCTTACATATGTGGACAATGCATTTTTGGCTATGTTGATGGCTCAGTTAAGTGCCCACCAGAGTTCATTCCCAATTCATCTCCTGCAGAAATTGCCCAAAAGTTTGAATCCTGCTTATATTTCTTGGTATCAACAAGACCAGCTGATAATGAGTGCTCTCATTTCATCCCTTTCTGAGGCTATTCTTGCCCATGTTGTTGGTCTCAACCTCTCATGACGTGTGGTCTACTCTTGAACGCATGTTTGCCTCCCAGTCACTTGCGCGAATCATGCAAATTCGTTGTCAACTGTCTACTTTAAGCAAAGGAAGCATGTCTATTGCTGACTACTTCCAGAAGATCAAAAGCCTAGCCGACATTCTAGCAGCTGTTGGTCCCCCACTTCATGATTTTGAGATTGTGCCCTATGTCCTCGCTGGACTCGGCTCAGAGTATGATCCTCTGGTGACATCGATTACCACCAGAATTGTTCGGATTTCTCTAGTTGATCTGTATGCTCGTCTTCTGTCTTATGAGCTTCGTTTGGAGAAACAAAATGCTACACAAACAATCATTTTTCCTTCTGCAATTATGGTGACTACAAATCCTGCTTCTCGCTTCGTGGTTCCCGGAGTAATAATTCTCCAAATCAGAATTTTTCTGCTCCCATTTCTTCTCAAAATCAGAATAATCATGCTCATGGACGGGGACGTGGAAGATTTACTCAACCACGCTCTTCTTCTCCAAATAATTCTCGTCCAATTTGCCAATTCGGCAACAAAGTTGGCCACATTGCTGTGACCTCCTACCATCGCTTTGATCATTCTTATCAGGGTTTACAAAGTAACAAAGCAACATTTGTAACTGCCTCCGAGTCTTCTACTGATTTGAACTGGTATCTGGACTCTGGAGCAACAAACCACTTGACGGCTGATCTCAACAACCTCACTATTCAGGATGAGTACATGGGAGCTGATCAAATTTGTGTGGGTAATGGTACAGGTTTGGATATTCACCATATTGGTTCTTTCAAAATAATTACTCGACATGCCTCTTTCAATTTAAATAATATCCTCCATGTCCCTAGTATTACCAAAAATTTGCTCTCTGTTACTCTGTTAGTCAATTCACTCGGGACAATGATGTTTATTTTGAATTTCACCTGAATTCTTTCTATGTTAAGGATCGGCGTTCGGGGAAAATACTCCTGCAAAGGCAGAATAGGGATGGTTTATATCAGCTCTTAACCTCACCAGATAGAGCTGGCAGAAAGGCAGCCTTAGCTGGTGAGCGAGCTTCTGTTGATCAATGGCATAGCAGATTTGGGCATCCTGCATATCTCACCATTCGTAGGATAATCTCGTCCAACAGTCTCCCTTTTCTCAAGAATAAAGTCTCTTCTGTTTGTGATGCATGTCAACAAGCAAAGAGCCATCAACTACCCTTTAGTCTGTCAACTTCTGTTTTTAGATTTCCTTCAGATCTTCTCTTTTCAGAGGTTTGGGATCCTTCACCCACCATCTGTCCATCTCTGTTATTGGTTGTCTATATTATGCAAGTTTTATTGATGACTTTAGCAAGTTTGTGTGGGTTTTCCCAATTGCTAGTAAATCTGATGTTGAAAGTGTGTTTCTTCGATTTCAAGCTCATGTTGAAAGATTATTCGGAAGAAAAATTAAATCTGTCCAAAAAGATTGGGGTGGGGAATACCGAAAACTAAACAAGTTCTTTGCTTCAATTGTCATTGATCATAGACTCTCTTGTCCTCATACCCATCGACAAAATGGATCTTCTGAGAGAAAACATTGACACATTGTTGAAACTGGTTCACTCTATTGGCCCATGCATCTGTACCTCTCAAATTCTGGGATGATGCGCTTCAAACTGCTTGTTATTTAATTAAGAGGCTTCCATCTCCAGTCATTCACAATCAATGTCCCATAGAGCGTCTGTTCAAGTCTAAACCAGATTACTCCATTTTACGATTTTTTGGGTGCGCTTGTTGGCCATACTTGCACCCATATAGTTCTCATAAGATGGATTTTCGTTCTAAACAATGTGTATTTCTTGGCTATAGTCATCATCATCGAGGGTACAAGTGCTTGGATATTGAGTCGGGTTGTATCTATATTTCTCGTCATGTGATTTTGACAAAAATGTTTTCCCTTTTGCAGCAAAGTCTTCCAAACCATCTATGTCCTCTCCATCTACTTCTCACACCTTACTGATTTCTTTGCCACCAACAATTACTCAAAGTCTACCAGCTTCATCTCCTAACACTTATGCAAACCACTCACCTACACCGTAAACATCCAAGCTTCCCCACAAATAATTCAACCCGACTCTTCTACACAAGCCAATGAACAAGTTCAGCAACCAGTTTTTTCAACTGAAATAACATCCCCTCTACCAGTACCATCAGCTACACCACAACCAACATCCTAAGCTAAGTCGGCTTCGAAATAATATTTTAAAGCCAAGGATCCTTACTGATGGACTGTGTTCGTTACCCTTTGCCCTAGGCACTTTTAGCTACTTGCTCAAACGATGAAATGGAATCTACGTGCTTCTCTGTTGCATCAAAATGTCCAGAATGGCGTCAAGCTATGAATACAGAATTTGATGCTCTTATGAAGAATGGAACTTGGACTTTGGTTCCAACTACATCTGGCATGAACATCATCGGATGCAGCCTCGTGGACTTAAAGTTCTATTTTTTCTGGTTATTCTCGTACAACCAATCCAAAGTCATTTCCTTTCCTTGCTTAATTACAAGCCTAAACCACTAATCAAATGGAAGACGTAGTAGTTAGCTCTATACGAGAATACAAATCTATCTTTCGGTAGATTTTCTGCTTCCCAGCATCTATAGTCCTATAACCTTTTGTAATATACTCCCTCCACCCCCCTTCAAGAGTTACACTTTGACTTGGCACAAAGATTAATGAAGGGGTTGAAAACAAGTCAATTATCTTCAATACCCCTTCATGTGAGCTCACATTTGTTCTTTGTGAAAAGGGAGGGCGATCATGTCAAATGTCATGGCTTAAAAAGCAAAATGTAGCTCTTCAAATGGGACAACCATAAATGGAAAGTGTAACTCTTGAAGTGGGAAGGAGGGAGTAATTCTTAACATATACTATTTGGAGTAGAGCTATCAGTTGATGGTCCGCAGGCAGGGCAGGAATGGAAGTAGGTAGGGAAGAAGAAGGGATTGAAGAGGCAAAAGAAAGATGACGGCGGGACAGTGGTTGAGATCAAGGAAACATGATCTATTCACGCGTGGTTTCCGTTCAAATGGAGCGATCCCTTTGGGAACATACTTGAGGACATATCACGTTGGAGATTATATTGATGTCAAAGTGAACGGCGCCATCATTAAGGGCATGCCCCTCAAATTCTACCGTGGCCGCACTGGTCAAGTCTGGAACGTGCCAAGCGTGCCGTTGGCAGCGAAATCAACTAGCAGGTTGGGAACAGGGTGGAGCATGTTATGCCCTCGAGGTGCACCGAGGATTTCAAGCTGTGGAAGAACAATGATGTGTTGAAGATAGAGGCTAAGGCTCGGGGTGAGATTGTTAGCACTAAAAGGTAGTCACCAGGACCAGTGGCGGAGCCAGGAAATTCATGAGGGGGGGTGCGAAATTAGATGGGGGTTCGGGGGCAGCACCCCCGTTTTTTTTTTGGCGCGAACAACCAAACAAAACGGAGCGGAGTCATAAAAATCA
>JAOWAN010000005.1:13085973-13099339 GCA_028566635.1 Lobelia cardinalis
GTTGAATGAGGGGGGGGGGGCGGATGAAATATTTACAGTAAATAGCTGGGTGTCTAGGGTGGGGTGGAGTGGGGATGTGTTAGTGGCTCGTCAAAAACCAACTTTGTCCTGAAGTCATGGCATCACAATGCCGCATCAGCATATTTATACACAGAATCCTGGTCGAATAGGGACCAGGGACTAATTTTGGGTGTGAATCGCAAATGTTAGGCATTAGACCACACCCAAAAATAGTCTAGGGACGTAAAAAAAAGTTTATTCTGTCTCCCAAACCCACCAACGTCCTGAAAAAGATGGTGACTTGGTATAATTTAAAATTGATACAAGTACGTACATATTTGAATTTTCAATTGGTAGTGAGTATATATTTATTAATTAAATACATTGTAACTTCGTAAAACATGAAGTAGATTATAGATATTAAATTCCTTAAATGTATTTACTAATTATTTAGTATATATTTTATTAGTAGTTTGGTTAAAAAAAAATTATAATAGCTGTGCCGAATGTCCCTGTATTTATTGAAGGAGTAATGAAAATACCCCTTAAAAGCATGTCTAGCGCATTTGACATGCATAATGGACATTTGACAGACAAAGTAGACAGAAGGATCATGCGAGGGCAATGTAAATAGTAGAGGGATATCCCAACACGCAGAAGTCAGAACAAGGACCATATTTGTGGTAGCGATATAGAATATGGATGGCGGGTGCGCAATGCACTTTGTTATTAATAAGACTAAGGTATTAATATAAGAAAAAGTTTACAATTCTTTAAAAAGGAAGATACATGAGGATAAAAATTAAGTTATAAACTGTTGACCTGATATTGGTTGTTGTTCTAATGTGCGTTAGGGAAAAGAGTAGTTACACTGCAATCCAGACAAAATATAGGGAAGTAAAAAATTACACAATTAACAAGTTTGATGTGCAAAGTAGAACATAGTGTTTGGAATGGAGATCATCTAATCGGCGAAAGTTCATAGTGATAACATGCATTGCTGCTGAGTTGAGGGTCAACAGATGCAGTGAGAAAACTATGTTGCACTTGCATGTTCCTTTATGTTAGCTTAAAATGAGGGGCAGCTATTATTATCATAATATTCTTTTTAAGATGATAACATTTGAGCAGTAGTATATTGTTTATTTTTCGGTGGTATGTTTGTTCATGTAGTATATTGTTTATTTTCCGATTTGAGGGTCATCAGATGCAGTGAGAAAACCATGTTGCACTTGCATGTTCCTTTATGTTAGCTTAAAATGAGAGGCAACTATTATTATCATAATATTCTTTTTAAGATAACATTTGAGCAGTAGTACATTGTTTATTTTTCGGTGGTATGTTTGTATATGTGTACTCCGTATAAATATACAAAAGCTTTCCGACTTGTGGGTTACTTTGCCAGATATTGTGAGATGCATTTTCCCCCTCGACGATTATTCTTGACGTTCCATCTTTTAACTGATTTCTGCACTTTTTGGATCTTCAGGGGCATTCTTGCAGCACTTGATGTTTTCTCTGACCATGTTTTGGTGGGGGTAAGTTTTTGTGTTGCATGGTGGAGTTTTTGTCTATTATTGCTTTGTTTTTGCATTTCAACTGCGTTTTCAGATGAATCAACTGCCTGAAAAGAAAAGGGGAGAGTTGCATGAACGTAATCATACCTTATTTAGCAGTTTATGATTTACTAAAGAAGAAAAAAAAAATAGAAGAAACACTGTAAGACCCCGTCAAAAACCAAAGTAGTTGGGAAGAGCAATGTTATAGCCTCTAAAGAGTTACAGAGAGAAGTCCACAAAATCCTTGGTAAAACATTTTTATTGGTGTATTTTGTTTAGCGATAGGTACACTAAATTTTTGGTCAAATCATGTTAAGCCAACAAGGCTTTTGTGCCCGTTTCATGTACATCTCTTTGTGGCTCTAGAATTTTTCATATGGGAATAATCGAGTTTTGTGTAAAAATCACTTCAAACTTTCCATGATTGTAGTATCACAAGGATGTCCGTGTGAATTGTGTGTGTTATAAGATGACATAATTGAATGTTGTGCTGGGCAAAATTTGAGTAATTCTTTGTTTTCTGACAGATCTTCTACATAGTTGGATTTGTATTATTTTGCTTGGAATCGCTTATAAGCTTGTGGGTAATTCAGGTTAGAGACAAACCACACTTCTCTTGCCACCGTATGATCTTATGTTTTTCATACTTGGTCTTACATGGACGACATTCCTGCATTTTTTTTTTCTTTTTCTTCCTGATTTCTTCTCTAAAATTACTCTTTCATCTGTTGATGCAGAGAGTTTACTTGTATTTCCGTGGGAACAAGTGATACACAAAAATTGGTTCAGATCCCTCCAGTCAAATGATTTTGGTGTTGCCATAATAGTATATTCTTTATCTCCCTCTCTTATGTTCATCATCTTTTTCAGATTGTTGATTGAGTTGAGGCGTTTGGAGTGCTAATTAGACAAAATATTCTTACTAGTTATTATTTGATAGTGTTACCAAAGATATGTGAGAGAGATTCAACTTTTATTACTGTGGCTAACATTGTTGGTTAATCTGGAAGTTGGCCTTTTATTGTCTGGACTTGCTTTGGGTATATTTTTCTGAGTGAATAGTTCTCAAGCGGCATAGGTTATGCCATTTTTTTTTTAAAAAAAAAAATCAAGGTGACCTACCTACCTTAGATGGCAAAAACTTCAAAATTGAAAATACTTGTTTCTTAGTGCACAAAATGTATAGGTTGTGCTCCCTCCCCAGTCCCCTCTCTCCCCCCCCCCACCCCTAAAAAAAGGGAAATTTTGCACCTTCGAGTACAATTTCAACTATTAATTGCATTGTAGTGTATCTAGCAACAAATTTTGTTTACCAGGCGCTGCTAACTTGATCACTGATCCAGTTTAAGCAACCCACAAGGACATTGGAAGCTGAATCTGAAAGTGTGAATATGTGAAGTAAGCTAAGAGTGGAGCATCGCACAACTGAGCTACTAAGAGAGCAAAAGAAACAAATTTGATATTTGAAGTCTTTTTTCTGTCAACTTAATTGAACTTTGAATCCATTATTTAGGGTTAACTATACAAATGGTCCCTTAACTTTCAGAAATTTAATCGGTAGTCCCTTAGCTTTGGAAGAGGATAATTTTGACAACGTTCGACGTTCGTAAAATATGGACATAAATGGTTATTGCTTGGGCGCTAATATAACCATTTCTCATCTTGTCTGCCACATGTCATATTAATCAAGGGTAATTGTGTAAATCAAAATTTTTTGGCTTCAACACAGTCAATTTCTTCAATATCTGGATTTACTACTATCACAGCAGTATGAAACTTGTTCCAGCAACACAGAAATGGACTAATCGAATAAACTGAATCACATACCATCATCACTCTCTTCCTTTTGCTCTAACTACACAATCCCAATCAAACCCAGATATTCAACATCATTCAACCAAATCAAGAAAAATCAATATTTATCATCGCTCAGGAGCAGAACGAGAATCCAACTGCACCTTCTTCTCCTCAGCAGCAGCAGGAGCAGCAGCGGCACCACCACCACCAAGGGGAGATGAAACGGCAACGGCGGCGCACCATCACCGGCAAGCTTGGCCAGTAGGATTCCATTTCCAATCTAGCTGCCTTCAACAGCGTCACGATTTTCTCTGTGCCTTGATCAAAAAGTGAGAAAAATTAAGCGTACGGTGAAGGGGATGCCACTGAAAGAGAAAAAATAAGCATATGTGCAAGCAATCTACCAGATCGACATTGATCCAAAATACCCAAATTGAACATCAAACCCAGGGCTTATCAATCAAAATCCAGATCTTGAACAAAGAGCAATAAGGATTGGATTACTAATTCGAGTTGTTTGGAAGTGGAGGATGGTGGGAAAGCTGACTAGAAAAACATAGGAAAAAGTCGGAGAAGGAGAAGAAGAATCGGAAGCCTAGGGAAGGGTGGAAGGAGTTCTGTGACGAATTGACGAAGAAGACAGAAAAAAATAAAAGAGGGAGTATATCAGGCTGTAATGGAGGAGAGATGTGGCAAAAGGATGAGGATTTTGTGGCAGAAAAGAAGAAGAGAAAGAGTAGGGCAAGTAGGGATAGTGCTGATTCATGGTATTATGGTTTGGGTGGGGAATTTTGGAGGAGTTTGATGATTGTGTTTGATAGTGGTGTTTGATGGTTGGTGGTGGTGGTGTTTATATTAGGTGGTGGCTGAATTTATTGAGAAAGAAGATGTATACAATTTTTTTTTTTTTTATCATTAACTTTACAACTAAATTTTCTTAATTGCCCTCAATTAATATAGCACTGACGTTCAATTAACGACAGATACTATTTATATCCATATTTTACGATCTTACATCAAAATTATCCCTTTCCAAAATTAAAGGACTATCGATTAAATTTACGAAAATTTAAAAACCATTTGTGAAGTTAACCCCATTATTTATAAGAATTGATCATTGTTCATAAGCTCTAAACAAATGCTATTCTGAATATGAACCACGGCTTGGCTACTATTCCTGCAAAAGAATGTGAACTTTTGTGCTTGTTTATATAGATTCACGTGAATAAAATATTAAATTCATATAAAATATTACCATTTTATATGAAATTTACAAGATATTTTTTACTATTTTTGTTCATTTTAAAAAATTATTGTTTAATTTTTACGGTCAAACTAACAACTTTTTACATTTACATTCGAGCATGAATTACTTTTATTTTTTCAAGAATCATGAACATATAACGACTAGTGTTATACATATATTTTAACGCATATTTTTATTTTTTTCTATTCGTTTCGATTTAATTGTTCATGATAAAGATATATTGTGAAAAAAAATTATCGCTTTCAATATAATTAAAACGAAACAGAAAAAAATTGACAGAGAGGGGTTCATATTGCCTCACCTCCACACCCTCCTCCCCTCATCTTCAGTCAGCCACCTCCTTCATGCCACGTGGCATGACAAATATCCAAACTACATCAAATAACCACCAAGCTTCTCCACTCGTATATTTATCACAAACTCCCATCACCTCATCTACAACTCCATCGTCAACAAATGAGTAAGAAAAAAATAGTTTAACAAGAATAAAAAAGAACAAAAAATGGGGCAAATTTGAAATGACAAGTAGACCCTCGGACTATATGGGAAAGCCCAAACATGTCCACTCTCTTGCTTGCCACTTCAAAAATTTGTCCAAAAGCTAAGGGGCAGTCATATGAACCCATAAACAGTGACACCTCAGCCTCCCCTCATCAAACTAAATACTTTCCTATCCAACCAAAACTGCCCTTCTATTTTTCTTTAACCATAGCCTCTCCTCTTCATTTTTGTGTCAAAAAGTATATCCCAATTGAGACACCCCTCAACACAAAAAAATAAATAAAAAATCAAATCCCATTTGAAATCACTTCACAAAGAACATCATCAGAGAGGTCTCAAAAGCACCACATTTCTAAGCCAATCTCCTCTTTGAGAAAGAGAGAGGGAGAGGGAGAGGGAGAGGGAGAGTGAGAGAGAAATGGCAGTGTGTACAGTCCAATCCCTCAACTCCACATGCTCATCAATCTCAACACCCTCAAAAACACACTTGGGATTCCACCAAAAACAAGTCTTCTTCTACACCACTAGCAAGAAAAGCTTCATCAGGAGCAAAAGATCAGGAGCGCAAATAACATGCTCAGCTGGGGACACAATTGTGATTGGGTTGGCAGCTGACTCTGGATGTGGGAAGAGTACCTTCATGAGGAGGTTGACTAGTGTGTTTGGAGGTGCAGCAGCACCCCCCAAGGGAGGCAACCCTGATTCAAACACACTCATTAGTGATACAACAACTGTGATATGTTTGGATGATTACCATTCATTGGACAGGACAGGGAGGAAGGAGAAGGGAGTGACTGCACTTGACCCAAGAGCAAATGACTTTGATCTCATGTATGAGCAAGTTAAGGCTCTCAAGAGTGGTGTTGCTGTTCAGAAGCCTATTTATAACCATGTTAGTGGCCTTCTGGACCCTCCTGAGCTCATCAACCCTCCAAAGATCCTTGTCATTGAAGGTTTGCACCCAATGTAAGTAAGCCTCCCCTCTCTTCTTGATCACACACACACACACACTACAAAAAATATGAAAAATTCACTTCTATTTTGTTGCTCATATATATGTATTTAAGAAATGCAGTTATTTCCACAGTATATAGTCAGTCGAGTCGAGTCGGAATCACAAAATATGACAAGTCGAAAATTGTTTTTGGCTCGACCCATGCAAACAATTCGAGTCGAATCAAGACGGATCTAAACCGATCGAGCCGGTGAGCTAGTTCGCCCCGTTTACAACCGTGGCAATTTTGAAACTTTTGAGAAGAGAAAGAAGACTGAAGATAACAAAAATATTCTAGTGTGTGTGTGTGTGTTCATAGGTTATTGTCAAAATCTGTTGAGGATAGAAGATGATAAGTAGATAATTCACGTACCTTGCTTTGTAATTTGTATGGCTGAAAAAACATTGCTCTCATGCAATCGCTTTTCTTGTTGGGCCCTCTTTACTCCCTGGGCCAGACCTCAATACAGCCCATATCAATCATTTACGATCCATATCCACAAAATTATACCAACTTTCTTTTTACTTTTTTTTTTTCCTCTTCTTTTCAATTTCAATAGAATATTACAATAAGGGAACTAATTTTCTTTGTAGTTTTCTCTAAATATACCATATTCAACAAATTAATATATCTTTCACTTTCTTATTTCACCTATTTATGTAACATTATAACATCATATACCATACCTTTTGTAATTTTGAGTCAGATCAAGAATTCAATATCGTAAAATATTTAATGAGATAATATGATAAGATATGTAAAGTGAAAAAGTAGGAAAAAGATGGAGATAAAATGGTGGGAATACAGATACAAAATCAAGTATCAAATATTAAATGATATCAGATTTATGATCGATCTGAACCTTAAAGATCCGATATTTCCTAATGGCAGCATTGAGTTGTTGTAGTTAGGAATTTTGGTTGGTGAGAGAAAGTCAAGCCTCAACGATAACAAAAACAACAAAGACTTAATTTTAATCACTTGAAAAAAAGGCCAACAAAGTTTTAATTTTAATCACTTGAAAAAAAAAAGGACGAGCCTTAAAAAACAAAATATTTATGCCGAAGGACACTTGAAAAAGATTGAGACATATAATCAGAGGGTCTAAATAATACTTTCATCCGTCTCAAAAAATCTTTCTATTTAATGTTGATCAAATATTTATAAAAATCTATTTAATACTGTTAAATTACAAAACATATAGATTTTTCCCCCAGATGGTATATGGAGCACCTAGGTGCTCCTTATTAGGAGCATCTGAGACAAAATATTCATTTTATAATGTTATTTATTCATTTTCTAAAATTAAATGTTCATTTTTATCGTTGTTACTGAAAATCAATAATAACAGTAGGAACAGTAAAATGAATATTTAGTTATAAAAAATGAAACAAACTATGTATTAAAATGAATATTGTATCTTGAGTGCTCCTTGCTAGGAGCACCTAAGTGCTCCATATAATTTTCAATTTTTCCCCCTCTTTTAAAAAAAAGCTTACTAGTAATTTCCTACTTATCCCCAATATGACTCGTATTCGGAACCTATCGAAAACATGAAAAACGTCTTATCACCGAACCACACCTCGTTCTCGTTGCACTTTTACGAGTTTTGACTCGTAGAATATTCAGGAATTGACATTTATTTCCGCAGTTATTTGCACTTTAGTACTTGATCAGCAGCCCTTACCTAATCAATTCTAATGAAATGTAGGTACGACGAGAGGGTAAGGGATCTCTTGGATTTTAGTATTTACTTGGACATAAGCAATGAGGTTAAATTCGCATGGAAAATTCAGGTAATTAAATTGTTGGACAAACAATGCAGTTAACACTTGTACCAAATACTTCAAAAAGTTGTACATCTGCTTTGGTATTTAGCCAGGTTTTCTAAAATTGTTTCATAAACTAACTGCAGAGGGATATGGCAGAGAGAGGACACAGCCTAGAGAGTATCAAAGCTAGTATTGAGGCCAGAAAGCCTGATTTTGATGCTTATATCGGTAAAAATCTCTCACAATCACCTATAACTGTAAAAACTATGTTATTCATACACCAATTTCATACATTTTCTTCGAAAGTCAAACGATTAGTGACAAGTTATACGTACAGTAGAAGAAGATATCTGCATATTTTTGAATTTGATTCCATTTTGCAGATCCTCAAAAGCAATATGCGGATGCAGTGATTGAAGTGTTGCCAACGCAGCTCATCCCTGACGATAACGAGGGAAAGGTGTTGAGAGTAAAGTTGATAATGAAGGAGGGTGTGAAGTACTTCAGCCCAGTTTACCTGTTTGATGAAGGGTCTACCATCTCATGGATACCTTGTGGAAGGAAGCTTACCTGCTCTTACCCTGGAATCAAATTCGCTTATGGCCCTGATTCTTACTACAGCCACGAGGTATGCATAAACTATTAAGTATCGTATGACAAACAAAAACATTTATTCATTCATTCATTCACAACAAGGTTTAGAACTACCAAGTACATAAAGCAACTAGTAATTAGGGATTGTTCTAGCTTGATCATATGGCTTGAACTTAGTAGGGAGGACTTTACGGCCTTTGTGATCCTATCAAGCTCGAATTTGTATCAATCAGTACCCAATGAGGTGACTGGATACCAGACAATTAAGACCGGAAGAAGGAAAAAGGAAAAGGTTTGTGGACACTACCTTATGTATGCATTTGTTCTTTTCAAGGTTTCTGTGTTGGAGATGGATGGGCAATTTGACAGACTAGATGAACTCATTTACGTTGAGAGCCACCTGAGCAACATCTCCACCAAGTTCTACGGAGAGATCACCCAACAAATGTTGAAGCATGCAGACTTCCCTGGTAGCAACAATGGAACAGGTCTCTTCCAAACCATTGTGGGCTTGAAGATCAGAGACCTTTACGAACAAATCACAGCTGCCAAGGCTGCAGCTCCACTTGAAGCCACAAAGGCCTAAACTAAAGGTGATTAATTCAGCCCTGCAACGATTTTTCTTTGGCAACCACTTTTCATTGTACCAGTTGAGTGCTAGGCTACTCATCATAAGAATGAGAAACGCTCCCATATGTATTTAGTTCCAATTCATTCCGCAGAGACATGTATTATAGATGATGAAAGCAGAAATGAAAGCTTAAGATGATCAAGAAAGGCTAGCTACACTATTCCACAAAACAGAAAGAATGTCCCGGAGGTTTACACGCTGTTAGAATGTTTAACACTAGCTAACGCTTCTACAGTCTTTGATTATAAAATAAATGAAGAAACATTTTGAGCTAACGATATTACTTCAATACTCATAAAGTTATTCAATATTCACGATTATAACCATCAAAGCACTCGGCATCTGCTATATTGGAAATGTAGAAGCTCTAATGTAATGATATTGAGATAAATAAGTCATGAATGCATAATGCTGTAGATTTGATGCCAGACAATATATGCAACGTTTATTGACATATAAACTGTTTCATATCCCTTTTCATCTGTAACTGAAACTTCAGCATATTGAAGTACTAACGGAAGGATGGAGGATGAAACAAAGATCACATGCGAATGTTTTCGGTCAATAATTGAATCAATCAACGAGGATGTCTATCCAAGCACGAGATATTGATTGTTTTAGTTAACAATAAACTATCAAATATTCGGCACCAATCAGCACTTGTCTGCCTGAAATTTTGCTTCATGATGCTTCGTTATAAAGCAGTTTGCTGCACATTAAGCTTCTTGGCATAGTTGGGATCTCAAACAATAACCGGGGTACCTAAGCCAACTTTTTGAAAGGAGATGAAAAATTAGGTGACATGCAAGACATATCTAACTAATCTTTGCGAGTTGTATGTGACAAAGAAAATGTTATTATAATCTTTTGTTTGAGGATTCTCAAACCTAGAACGAAGAACAAATACTTGAATGAGAGTCTTCATTATTTACTGCCTTCTAGCCTCTAGATGGTAAATTCAACTTATGGACACGTTTCCACTTAGTTCACTTCCATTTTGTTTATAACTATATTTGGAAAGTGCAAATACATGTGATCAGGGGGTTACTATGATCTGCATGAGCTTATAAGTCAGAATTGCAGGAAAACTAGGCTGGTATCCTAGGTAGTGTAATTCCCAATTGAGGAAACTCTGAGGTCGCAGTTGCACCATCGTGGTACCTTTTTACTTCCCATGAATGTTGAGATCATTATAAGATTAATGGGTGTATGTAAACCAATCAGTTAGAAACAAAAAGGTCTAGCTGGGAGGAGGTTCGAGGGATCTTCAATGATGAGACTTTGACGCAATGAAGGAGGTCCTGAGGGATCTTCAGTGATGAGATGACAACACAGAGTTCAAACCAGAGAGATAAAAGAAGAGGTTAAACATTTCCATTGAGTTGATTGCAAGCACATCTCTTTTGGGGAGGGAAGAATGTGTCAGCTTAAGATTGAGTTCCTCTTGTTGAACTACAACATAACTTAAGCTGGATATTTCCACAATAAATAAATAGTACAAAATCATAGAGTTTTACGTGCCTCTTATTCTCCTATTTGAGGAGCAAATTATTGACATAATCATAGAGTTTCAAATACTAATACATAAATAAGTTGGTTAAATACTTTTAGAAGAAATCAGTGCAAGTATATTTCTTCCTTCTACAATGTGCCAAGTTCAAGGATAATGGTAAATATATGTTGGCCTTTCAAAGAATGGGCCTAAAAATAGTTTCCACAAGATGGTCTCTAACTGTGAGAGTTTCTCAGAGACCGTAGTACTACTTGGCACTTGATGTTAGGGCAAAGAATCTTCTAAGCTGATGCACAAAAGTGAAAAAGTGAAGTAAAAACTTTATTTGACCAGGTGTAGACTCCAAAATTCAGGAAACACATTAAACTGCTAACATATCATCATTTTTACAAACAGACAGGAGAAGCAGTTAGCACCACACCTATGTAGCAGTTGGGAAACTTAGAGATGGTGAGCTATGATCATATATCTTGGACGTGAAGGTGTTAAAATTGAGCAAATTGCTTCTTTCTGTGGAAGCAAGGGACGGCATCCCCTCGAGCTAATATCGCTACATGAGAATGTACATAAATGCCATTATTGATACAACTGCTGAGTTTAGTTCATGTATTTTCCTACAAATGATGATAAGACATGCAAGCTCAGAAAAACATGACACACAACAATGGATACAAGTCAAACATACCAACGATAGAGGTGAGCATATTGCTAAATACACAACCCGATTCATGCAACTTCCTCTAAGATTCTTAATTGCACAAACTACATCAAAATTATTAGAACATGAAATGTTAAGTACCTGACATACGCTAACAGGAATGGTCTAACTTATTTATTTAAGAGTAACAAACTTGTTTGTACCATGTTTGGACCAATGCTCCTTCAGGTCCACTGGATGATTAAGATCGTGATGACCTTCAGTTGCAAACTTGAAAAGGAGCTTTCCGTATGCTCCTTGGCTCATTTTCCTCCCAGCCAAACGAGATCCAGGCCTCGAGGTGCTCATTGGAAGGGGATAAGCAGATATGCTCGAGTTGCAGCATGAGGATTGCCATCCACCAACTCCCCATTTATAGCAAGTTCTAGCTACACCCGTGCAGGAACAATACGGAGGTGGTACCCCAGAAAAATCAAAGTTGCCTTCACCATAGTCTATATTAAGGTTCTTCCTCTCAACATTTGCTTTTGGCTTATTTTCTCCCTTGGCCTTTTTAGAAGTAGAAGGCTTGGCTTTGGGATGCTTCGGCCCCAAATCCTTTGACAGAACTTGGCCTGAACTTTTTGCAGAAGACTTTTTTTTCTTATTCTTGGCAGGGCTCGTGGCAAGGTCAATACTCTTTGCTGGGTCAGCGATGGGAGAACTGGATTGGAAGGGGTCAGCAGCAACCTCATTTGCTTGAAAGGCATTTAAGTTGATTTCTGTCGTAGGAAAATAGTTCCAAGGATGGGCCCAAGAAAATTGAGGAACAGGTGCTCCCGAGTTGTTAGCTTCAGGCATCGCGGGGTGTTTATACGGAAAAGCCCTCATTTATATTTGATGTCTAGCCACTACATCTACACATGCCAATATAACTTTGAGAATCAATCACACAAAGGTATAGTTGTGACTTATGACATTCAAGTATAGACAAGTAGGAGCTAGATATGTTAACATGTCCTAAAAGCATGTAAACTGAAATCAAATCTTCATAACTAATGAAAAACTAGATGTACCGACAAAACCAATGCCAGACTTTGACTTAGAAAGTAGCACAATACAAACAATAATTTCAAGCTGCCTAAAATTAGTTCTGTATGCACACTGTGAAAAGATTTCGACTATATAATCAACATGCGGTTATCCTACATTCTGCTCTCACATCATTTAACTTGAAGCTAAGAAAAGAGTCCGTTTTGTCAGAATGGACTATTCTTTTGATGAACAGAACAAATCAGATTAATTCAACTTCCAAGTTCCAAGTAACCATTTGAACAAATTCCAAAGGCTTTCACTACTAGCTCCAAACACCCGTATTGTTTAATATGCCTAGTAAGTATCAGAATTCACACTATTGACATCCTCCCCGACTTATGAGGAAAAAATAAAGACCCTGTCACAGGACTCAGAGCAGAAAAGTCAAAATGAAAACACACAAGCATTACCACGGAGCATATATTCAAGTAGAAATCCGTCAATATAGGGAAATAGGGTCAAATCAAGAAGCAAGGATCAACAAAAAATACATAAACGTGCAACACCACACCGTACAACGCCAGATTAAAACAAAATTATATCATTGCAGACCTTAAATTAGCTCAATTAACTAGGAAATCGGTTAACTGAAAGCAAAATCACACATCAGTTTCCAAAAGGGATAGAGAAAATTACAAATTTACAGTAAAATTCACAAAACCAAACCAGATTAGCACACCATACATCAAATGCAGTAGCAGAACAAGCTCATTAGCACACAAAATTAGCAGAAAATCATGCATAAATTCAACTTCCGTCCGTACAGAGTAAAGGGAAAAACAAAATTAAAGCTCAAATTCAAGAAGCAAAGAGTAAAGTGAAAATAGCAGTCCACCACGAAGAGATAGAAAAAACTGAAAGCAACAAATAATTTTACAGAGCTTAGTCTGAGATGAACTTACAGGGAAAGTGTTCGACGGAATGCCTAACACGAAAATCTCAAAGTTTCATGGGAGTGGTGAGTGGAGCAGAGTAACAAAATGTTCAGCTTTTTTCACCTTTGAT
>JAOWAN010000005.1:13105204-13125965 GCA_028566635.1 Lobelia cardinalis
TCATAAACTCATATCACTCATATCATCTCATATTCATATTGTAAACAGTATCATATCACTTCATATTAACATATGTAATCTTCGTGATCGAACCCTTAGTTGTTTTGCTGTTAGAATAAATTCTAGTTTTTAGAAATTGATTTAGTTGTTGATTTATTCGTCCTTAGAAGTAGCCATGACGAAGTTGTTGAAAATTATGGTTTTATATTTCTCTCTTTCAGTTGTATTGACCTTATAAATTGCCTGGATTGCTCATTGAATAATATCAAGCTTTTACAGCCAACAATCACTGTTATCTTATCTAGAGTTAATCACCTGCTCTGAGCAAATCAAGAGCTGAATCAGGACACAACAATGAACCATCCAGACCTCCTGCCGCTCAAGGAGAAGCTCAGTGCAGAGACTTGAAGTCGGAATGGTAATGTATCTTGGGCTCGGATCACTTAGTCGATATGTAGTGATATTTGATAATTTTCTACTGTAGATGATATAATATGAGTTAATGGAGTAAAAGACTAAATTACTGCTATGATGTGAAATATTTGAAAGTGATATGAAAAAAGAGAATGTAATGTGAAATGTTTATATGTAAGCAGATAGAAGAGAGAATGTGATATGAAAGGTTTGAATTGATTTGTGAGATTGTATAAATGTAGATGTATATAAATGGAAAGTGATATTTCATATTAATGATATATATCATTTAAGTGATATTTCGTATTAATGATACATATCATTATATCACTTCATATCGACTAAGTGATCCCTCGTAACTTTGTAGCTACATTAGTTGCATTCTCAGAAAGCTTTTAGCAGTATAGCAATATAATCCAAACACTATTGGAGTGGTTGAAGAACACTCCTAATGTCAGGATTTTTACAAGGGATCTCAAGAACAAGTGAGCTGCAACTGATAATTTTATTGTTTAAAGACATTCATATTTTCTTAATTTAAACTTATTATGACTAATATTAAAATAATATTAAATTTCTTAATAATAAATTATCATCACAGACAAGAAATAAAGAGTTTAATTTATTAAAATTTAATTTAAATTGTTAATATAGCCTTCCCACATGCTCACATGCAAAGTTATGCAGTTATTTATGTCATTCATAGACCTTTATTTAGGCCAAAATGACCCAACTCAGCAAATATAACGAGAATTTGTGGGGAAAAATATATTCCCTCCGTCATATTTATGTTGGCCAATATATTTACAAAGGAAATTAATTACAATCTAATCATTAGTAAGGAAAAAAGTGGGAAAAAAAAAAGAAAAAAATTGAATGCATTAATTATTAAACCGTAATCCATAAGCTTTTATCCCCTAATCAATATAATTGAAACGGAGGGAGTAATATATTTTGAATAGGTACAATATGAACAAAAAAAATACCTTAAATTAAGGACCAAATGCATGCGTTGTTCAGCCATCCCTGTCCACCCTACTCGGAAGAAGCAGAGCGATAAAAACTGGTACTCGTGCAGGAAATGATTGTTTTAATCAACAACCAAGACAATCTACAAAAAAGTGCCAGATATAGAAGGCATAGGCATACGAATAAGTGGACACCCTCCAGTTGCAGCAGAGTTTCGAGAAAAAAAAAATACAAATGCACTCACAGAAGCATACAGAACATGTCGAATGAGCATACAGATAACCATCCCCCTCTCCACCCACCACACAAAATAAGCAGAAAGAAAGAAAAAGAACCAACGCAAGTGTGTTGGGAAAGTGGGTGGGAGGATGCATTTTATGTGGCTACAACCATCCAAATGAAGTTCTGCTGTACATGCAGATGTGTCTCTATGAAAGATAAAGAACAGCGAAGCAAGATAACGTTGTCCATAAACATGATAAGATTATCAAAGCAAACCAAGAATGTAGTCAAATACATGTATGTGGCCTCTCTCTAAGACACTTTAGCAGTAGAACTCCATCTAAAAGGGGGACAAACATAACAGAGACAATAAAGAGCTGGTATGTACACGAGTTAAATGGCAAAGGAAACTACTCATATTTTTACTTGATTGTAACAAACTTGTTAGTACCAAGTTTTGCCCAATGGTCCTTCAAGTCGACTGGATGAGAAAGATCATGACCTTCGGTAGCAAGCTTATACAGAAGTTTCATGTAAGCACCATTGCCCATTTTCCTCCCAGCCACACGAGCTCCAGGCCTCCAAGGACTCTTGGGGAGGGGGTATGCAGAGATGCTAGAGTTGCAACAAGAGGACTGCCATTTACCACCCCCGCCTTTGTGGCATGGTCTAGCCACACCAGTGCAAGAACAAAAGGGAGGAGGTACCCCAGAAATATCAAACCTGGCTTCGTCGAAATCAACACTCAGATTCTTTCTCTCAACATTTCCTTTTGGCTTGGCCTCTCTTGTGGACTTTTTTGAAGCAGAGGGCTTGCTTTTTCGATGCTTTGGGCCCAGCCCCTCTGAACTAGTTTGGATTGAACTCTTCCCAGAAGCCGGTTTCTTAGTATTGTTGGGGAACCCACTAATTTTTTCAGGCTCAGTCATGGGAGTAACAGAACGGATGGGAACTGCAGTAAACCCCATATTAGGGTCCATCTGAGCAGCTTGCAAATAGCTCCCTTGGTAAGCAGTCCAAGGTCCATAATGCTGTGCAAACGCTCCGATGTCGTAACCTTCGGCCATAGTACAGTATCTACAGATATTCCCTCTAATTAATCGAGATCACAATGTGCCTATCCTAAAATATGCTCTCTGGATTTTGCTCTAATAAGACAAGACACTAGCCCTGAAAAACAGATGCAAGAAATAAAAACTTCACATTAGATGGAATCTTGAATCTTATTCTTCAATACAGTTCTCCACAATAATCATCGAATTGAAGAAACATCATGCATAACTACCACAAGCAAAAGTAAACTGAGTTATCAACACTTGGGCCCTGTGGCAGATCTAGTGGAGAAAAAGACAGTTTTTTATGGAACGTAAAATAATGCAAAAAAAAAAAGTAGAATTTATATCCATACATTTAATTTAGACCAACATAGATTGTTTTGCACATGTCCACATGAAGCATGGATTAAGGTCAATAATTACAAGGAACAATCTCCGGTAGCATAAGATATCCTGATTTGGGAGTGTCGGAATGTCAACATTTCAACCAAGGTCAGCAACCTGGTTATCCTCCGTCAGTACAAGTCCATCTCAAATATACAAGTGTCCCAAATTGCAATAATTCAATAATCCCAACAATATTGCCCACCGTTTTCAACTTGCATAAATGCCGATCAGAATGTACAAATTCTGTATCAAACATGAGACTCCTTCACGTAATCCGAGAGCACATCTTACGCCTAATAACTTGATTACTTTCTTCAGTTATCTGAAACTCTTCAATGAAGATTTATAAAATATATAAGTCTGATAATCTTCAAACCCTAATGGTTTTTTATCATAGGGTAGTTGGAGTGCGGAGTACCACACCACCTGCAGACAGCAGTCAAAGCTGGGTGAAGGAGGTTTAGTACGTTAGTCTGTCATCAGAACTAACCAAACCAAGAGGGGTTGTTCTTCTTCTTCATTGACGAAGAAGAAGATTGTGCAAATGTTCAGAGTGTTTCGTATCCGTGAGCACAGATAGGGAGAAAAGTAGCGTTTTGTTGGCTAGCTATGTCCATGCTATTATTTGCTCTTCGGACACTATGTTATCTTTGTGTTGCTAATTATATAGGATCCTAACTTATCAAGGAAGGAATCTAAATAGCTAGAAAAATAAGACACTAAACTGGACTAATGAATACATAAGGCTAAGGTGTAAGAATGGTTTCTGCTTGGAATCATTGTCTTACCAGAGCTATAAGTCAAAAAGCAGATGCAATCCACTATACATATTGGGGTTCAATATTAGAGACAAGATGTTCAATATTCATGAAGGGTAACATAAATCTAAAACATGAAATGACAAGACAAAAAGTTAATCTTTCATCATTGGAATGAAACTTGGTGAATAAAAAGATGATTGATAGAGAAAGGACAAGAGAGAGAGACAGAGACAGAGACAGACGTCGTGCAGACAAGATTTGATGGAAATTGGTTTCCAAATGTTCTATAATGAACATGAGAACCTTCATCATGTCACTACAATTTTGTGCATTAAGTAGCCTTGGAGGATTTTTTTTCCAGAGCAGATAAGACCCACACCTCATGATTCCTCTACATAATAAGATGCCAGTCATAAAACACTGTTCCAAAGAATATATCATTGAAACCAACACTAAGCATCTCTCTCTAACTCTCTATCTGATAACTTTTTTTACCTGGACAATACTCCATCCACTCACCCTAGCCAAGTGGATCTTCTGGAGCATCCAAGGCACACCCTCAAAGACCTGGAGTCAAACCCTTTTTTGGCTACTCAATCTATCTTCTCCATCTTACTACACCTCTGCAACAAACATCCTCATGCTAGGCAATCAGTGGCTTGGATTCTAGCTGGCAATGCTGAAATTGATTATTGGTGCATGGATGCTATAATTGCTATTTGAATTGCTTGCAGAGAGTGCTCTATTTGGATTTTGATATCGGGTGGAAATAGTTTGGCGAATGATACTCAAGGTGAATCAAGAACTATGAGCCCTAGATATAAATAAAACTTCCCTACATTTTCTTATTTTCATCATCCTTATAACATGATTAGTTTTTTCCAAAATGGTCGAGTTCAACATGTTATGAAAGTGGCATTTTAGATTGGTGTACTGAAGTGCAAGGTAGTAAATAATATGTGACAGAAGATGCGGTTCAGGCCACCTTCCCAGTAAAAGGTCCATAGAATTATAGAATTGGTTGGGGAAAAAAAAGACATAAATCCAATTTTGAGCATGAATGACCAATCAATAGGGAGAGGAGAGAGGAGGGGAGGGAAGTCGTTAACCTGAGAACTAAATCAGTTAGGTGAACTCAAGAAATGCATCTAGACTTTCAAGTAGTCGACATATACTCATAAAGTTTAAACCTAACAGCTGCTACACCAGCCTTATGGTTTGTATAGAATGTAGGATAGCTAAGAAACATGCTTATTCTTGTGATTGAATAGTCCCCCAATAGGAATAATAATGAGAGAAAATTGTTTAAATGGTACTGACCTAGAACGTAGACATTAAAGAGCGCACTAACAAGAACAATTAGTCGTATATATAGATAAAACCTACCATGGGAGTGGATAAATCAAAAGATATGTACGTATTAAGGCTATTCTCATTCGACTCCAATAACTGCCCTTAAGCAAGTTTTATTAATGACTATTGGTGAATCCCCTTCCACCAATAGGCACTTTCACAGCATTTTAGCTAGAAACATCAAGGTAGGACAAGAAGGACTACTATATTGCAGGCATGGGGTCCTTGAGGCAATTATACAACTTCAGAGAATCCTCTCGCAAAAATTTTCGTTTCATAACCAAAGGAGCTAATCTTCCACACTGGGAGTACTCCATTACAAAACCAATCATCCCATGAAAGTAAACTAAAATAATCATTCCATGAAAGTAAACTAAAATAATAAAAAAAGGTAAAACCTACTCCTGAAACAATCACACAGAGGATCTGAAATAACCCCACCAAAGTAATTAATGATGAAGACAAAAGAGCCCTATTCCTGTATATGGAGTTTTCCGCAAAAGGACTCTAAAAAAGGGTTATAAAAAGATTTTCCAAGTTCATCGTCATTGAATTAACGTAGAACTAGCAAAGAAAAAAAAAAAAAACTAGTTTAATCCTTGACAGTTGACACTAAGGGTACGCATGTCAACCCACATGCTCAAAATGAGACATCATCTTTTGGGACTGGTGTAGCGATTTCAAATATAACACATCCCCGGATACCAATCAGATTCCAGTCCAACAAAAAGTGTCATTTCTATGTGAATCCCAAAAGAAACATGCTTTTTAAGCATAAATCTACAGAATCAGTAAAGAAAACACGTAAGCTAGCAGAAACTCGACTGAAAATCGAGGAAATTGCGAAACCCAGTAGTGGAAGATTCAGATTTGGATAAATTTAGGGCAAGGATTTATTTTTAAAAAAAATAAAAAAGTGAGCATTGGATTTGAAGTAACTTACTTGCTGGCGAACTTAAGCAAAGCCGATTTGCAAACCTGAAGAAGAAGTGCGGTGCGGTGGCCGCCGTATGGTATGGGGTGAAGTTTCTCCAAATCTCAGGACTGGATGTGAAGTGGAAGAGGTAGATATATCTAAACGGCACCTGGATCCGGTACCTTCATTCGACGGCAATTGAAACACGTGTGCTCTCTCTGGTGTAAACCCTACCTGCTTATTTACTCCTTTTTTTTTAAAATAAAAAACAAAAGGAAAAATATTCGCTTTGAACGTACGTTGATTTAAAGCGAAAATAAAATAAAAAAATAAGAGAGGGATAGAGATAAAATTAGGGTTGTACGGGTTCGAATTCATCTCAAAAAAAAAAAAAATTTAATGGAGTTTTCACAAATTTGAGTTGGTTCTAAAATGAATGGGATAAGCTCGATTTGTGACGGATTCACAAGAAGCTCGCGAGTCGTTCGTGAGATTTCGCGGGCTATAAATTTTACGAACCTTAAAGGATCTTGACTTTTTAACGAGTTTTGACGAACTTTTAAAAAATTTAGATGAGTTTTCGCGAGTCTTATCCAAAAGAGATTATAATTGAAGGTTCAATATTTATGCTCTTAACCAAACTTGTGCTATGGTCCTTTTTAATTTTTCTTAAATAAAGAAATTTATAAGATTTTTAAAAAATTATCAACAGTAACAGTTTACTTATTAATTATATGCAATACAATTTTTTTATTTGAAGTTTGCTCCATAAACAATATATTTTATGTTTAGTGGTGTTTCAACATGTTTAGCAACTTGTCTTATAATCTCTTAGTTTCACTGTCGGAGTAAGGCACCGATAAATTTCAAACGTTCACTTAGCACTAGTGCTAATTGAAACCTATGTATGAATAAAAGAAGTCGGTACATTTTTTCACTAAATGCACGGCAAATATATCATTCAAAATTAGGGTCATACGCCATTTTAATTAAAATAATTTCCTAAATTGAAATTTAAACCTTTTAATGATGAATCGAGTCGAGCCTTATCGAGTCCTTAACGAGCTGGCTCGTAAGCCTTGCAATTTGAATCTTTTAAAGAAGTGATTTTTACATGCCAACCAACTCCTAAAAAACTAAGAAATCTCATATTGACTTCTTTAACAGTATGAAATTTGCCAAAAGCTCTGCAGTCATTAACTACCTTTGTGAAGCAATTCTGACAGACTGTGAGAGTTTCCTTTGGATCCTTCTTGAAGGTATCAAAGGTAAGGATGCAGTTGTATAGCTTGTTATCTTTGCAGACATCATCACCATCAAAGTACTCACAAAGTTCATCCTAAATTTCTTTGGCAGTTTCACACATGACTATCTGTTCAAAGCTAGCGTCTTGAACTGCAACATATAGGATGTGTGCATCTCTTCTGTCTAGTGAGTCCAGCACCTTGTCTTCCTCAGTCCATTCAGCTTCAGGTTTGATCATGATTTTTCCAGCAGCAGGATAGGGGACATCATCTGGATGACCTACTGGAGGAACACTTGTAGACACTTTGGTAGGATAGAATGGACCATGAGTTAGACATTCTGGCATTCTCTTATCCAAGGACCATAAATACCTTTTAATTCTGATTTTGCACATTGAGAACTTTTGTTCATCCAAGACAGGCACCAGGGTAGCATTTAAAGCCATAGGATCAAGCATTTTAGCTGTGAAGCTAGTTGAAAATAGTTTTCAAAAATATAAAGCTCTGATACCAATTATTGGTCTCACTTAGCTCAATATAGGCTAAAGGGGGTGAATAGCCGTTTTAAAAATTTCTATCTAAAAACGGTTAACTTAGAAAATTCTCACTCTTGACTTAATGAAGGGGTTTTAGTGCAGCGGAAGACTAATGAATTTACTAAGTAATGATTCTGCTTAGAAAGATATTGAGAAAAGTTATGCTCAGTTGGATGCCTTATGTGAAAACAGAGTCATCTGATCCTGGAGGATTTGAGTAAGCCAGACAGAAATGAAGCAATCACAAACAGTAAAGGAAAAGCTGAAAGTAAAGCACAAAGTATATATAGAGGTTCACCAACTAACTGGCTAGTCCTCTATCAATCTGGTCAGACTTGGATTTGTGAGAGAGATCCACTATTTATCCTATTTATTACAAGTGTCAGCCAACAGCAACCTTGGACTGAAAGCCTTTACAAGAAAGAAAAGATAAGCAGAACACTCCCAAACAAAGAGTAATACAAGCAAGTTGATCGGTGTTTTTGTGAGTGTGTGCAACTAAGTGTATACACTCACGTGTATGTTTACAATTCACCAAACGGCCTCCTGGAATCTCCGTGAGGGAGGTCTTCCTAAGTGTTTGATGATTACAACAAAATACTACTAAGATTTGGCTGGTAACAGTAGGGGTTGGATCTATAAATTTCCTATCTCTCAAAGTGATCTGAATGCAGAAGTATAAGAACTTAAGATTCAGATCTCTTTTTGGCAGAGTATTGGCAGCTTCAGAAAATCAACCAAATTGCAAGCTGCGAAGTCCTTCTCTATTTATAGGCAAATTCTGCTCGTCGAAGGACTCCAAGGAATCTATCTCATGACACGTATCGAAAGCTGACTTGGTTTGTTATGCGCTCAGTACTATGTTTTATCTCTTTTGATCGGTCTAACGTTGTAGCACAATCTTGTCTGCCATGATCTCTGTCCTGATTTTTCGAACGATGACAAGTGTCCTTGTAGCCATTGTCCTTCAAAGAAATTTAAATTTAAGACTTGGAGGCAACGAAAGGAAGAACAAGAATTGCTCGTTGAAGATTTTGAACGGAGCACTTGAGTCGGCAGCCTTCACTGAAAGTCTTTTGAAGAACGGAACCCTTCATAATTGAAATCTTCCGACAGAGACCTTTAGCTTGTTAAATTATCGCTTTACCTTTGAGATAGTTTTGAACGAATACATTCCTGTTACATAGCCATGGAAAAATTTGTTTGTAAGTACTAAGTTGTTAAATGTCCATTTATATTGATAGGCTTGAATACGCGATAAATAGACATTTATATTAAAAATATTTTGAGGCAATTAATCAAATCTATAAATCCTAACACACACAATGATCACTCTAGTCTTGGCTATAAAACTAGTAGTGAGCATAAAGTCAATACTTCATATACCAAAATGAAAAAGATATGTGACCGTAGACTCCCTAAGGAGCAATCCCTTGAGATATCTCATGACCTTAAGGGAAAGGACTACTCTAAAGTCCAACATGAGTATCCAAAGAACGAAGGTAAAAATAAAGGAAAGAAACAAACCAAGCTGGATGAAATCTGTAGCAAGGCTTCGGATGACACGCCTACCGACAGTAAGGCTTCCGACGAAAACCCTGCTCCGACGAAAACCCTGCTTCTGCTAAGGTTTCCGTAGTTTTGAAGGTACGTTAAGGGAAAGTCAAACATCAAGAGGACCTCAGCCAACAAGATGACTCTGGTCAAGTTTGTGCCTACCAAAAATTCTTATAAGGCCAAGGCACCTATGGTAAAGTCTGATTAACATGCCTCTAATAAGAAATCTTCTCAACAGTCAAGTGTTATATGTTGTTTTCTGTGTTGTGAAGTTGTCCATTTGACCATGGATTGCCTTGAGAGGATCACATTTAGCTCACCCAAAAAGGATTACCTTAAGGGATGCCAAGTATGGACTCCCAAGGAGAACTAATCTCCCGAACCCAAACAAATAATAAAGATGACCAATAAATGTTGTTATTGCAGGTTTGCTTTATGGCTTTGGAAGAGGTATCCGATGAGTCGATACTTGACAGTGGGTGTTCCACTCACGCAACTGATTTTCCTTAACTTCTCTCCAATATTGTTCGAGCAGACGGTCCCTCAATAATTTCTTGTGGCAGTAAAAGATAAGAAAGTAGGGTATAGTTCACTGATAAGAGGACATGTTGAAATAACCAAGGTCTCCTAAGTCAGTAACCGCATCATAATTTTCTTAGTATCTCCCTATTATGTGACCAAGGTTTAGAACTTCTCTGACTTACAGTGTATTGTAAGACACTTAATAACTGGTTCAATTGTGCTCACTGATTTTTGAAAATTAAATGTTTGTTCGATATATCTCTCGGAGCTCTCTATCAAGACTCCAATTTGTTTGATTGCTCAAAACCGCAGTGAAAGGATTGGTTATGACATAGAAGGATTTCTCATGTGATTTTCAAAATTTTATTAGAACTCTCTAAAGAAAACTTTGTGAGAGGTTTTTCTTCTCTAAACGAACACCCTTCAGAAAAATGTAAGGCATGTGCTTTAAGTAAAGCTCACAAGACTTCTTTTAAACCAAAACCTTTCCTTTCAACATCTAGGCCACTCATATTGCTGTACATGGACTTATTTGAACCAATAACAACCTCCAGTATGGGATGCTCCAGATATAATGTTACTTTGTACACTTTCAATAAATAATATTTTATGTTGTTGAATTTTTTTTAATAATTAATTATATTTAAAATAAATTCAAAAGAAAATTTTATTTATAATACAATTATATATTAGATAATCGAATTAATGAAAATAAAGTTGATAAAATAAAAGATAGTGAAATGCTGATGTGACAAAGTTTAATAGAGTTTGAGGATTAAGGTAATTTTTTGTAAAATTCGAAGGAAGATCTAAAAAAATCTGAAATAGTGGAGAGTTGATGTGAAAAGTTGAGAGACTTTTAACATTGAAGATGCCCTAAGACTGAGGTGAGTTGAGAGAACCACCCTGTGCCACTGCATAGTCTGCATATACGTTTCAAGCCACTATTTTGTAATGGTTGCAATTACCTTAACAAATCCAATAGTTGTAAAATCCTTACATTACATACACGAGCTCTAAATTTTGGGCTCATGGTGAAAGTATTTTGGTATTATAAAACATTACTTCTTAAATAAAAGCACGAATGTAAGATATACGTCATTCAATGAATGCAATTTCTTATTGAAGTACTAGACCTTCAAGGCAATTCAGTTCAATGTACATGATGATATCATCGCAAATAAGTAAGAACGGAAGAACATCCAAGAATGATATTGTTCCAGGAATTATTTGAGGAGTTCTGGTCTAACTCGCGCTGTAATCGATGAGCACATAATGCGCAAGCGTTATTTGTCTTCCATCAACAGGCATAAAATCTAACCCTGAACTGATCTTTTCAGCCAACTATGGTGAGCAAGCTTTGTCTAACTGCAGGAATTGAGCAAAAGAGGGAACCAAATATACCAGTAAGTGCATAGGCAATGGCACAAAATGGGAGAGCCTCAGGTTCCTTGGCGGACAGTGCTGCTGTTCCCAACCCATGAGCACTGCAATGATGAAAATTTCTTCAGTGAGGTTCACGGATAGATAAATACAGCACAAGTGAACCAACAAGTCAAATAAGCTGTCTTAATGTAACGAAACAATGAATATGCTATAACAAATCTACTTAGAAGCTATGGGCAAAAGTGTACTCATTTCCTTTTCCGTGGAGAAAATGCAATGGAGTTTGTCTTTTTAAATAGATGATCAAAGCCATCTGGATTTTTTGGTTGATGCCCTCCCTCTGCGATTGTTGATTGTGTGCAAAACCAATATATTGATGTTTGTGTTCCAATCATCACATGTTTGTTGAACCATTAACAAGATGCATTTGAATTTTGATTTAGCCTCTACGAGAGTATCATGTCAAGTTAATTGGTTGATTGTAGTGAACTTTTAAAGTTAACATGCAAACCTAGATGCTGTAGCGATTCCTCGAGCAATGGGATCCTCAAAACGAAGTTTGTCGAGCATTGCTTGTACGAAGTTTGCCCCAACTAAACCAGTTAATACAACAACTGCAGCTGTAAGGGATGAATTGGCACCTGCAACCAAAATCAGAAAAATGTGGATTGTCCAGGAGATAATAAGCGCCAGTGTCACGATCATGTAATAATACGTAAGTTGAGAAAGAATTACATAAGGGTCCACTCCCAAGTTTTTAATGAGAGGACGGAAAGGGAAAGCAGGGAAAAGAAAGGAAAGGAAGGGGAGGGAAGATATTAAGCTTCTTCTATGTGTGCTCCCGTTTTAAGAGGAAATGTAGTTTCTTTCCTTACTATGCTCCTGAGTTTGAGAGGAAAGACAAGGAAATTTTAAAAAGTTGGAACTTCAAAATTTTTCTTTCCTCCCATTTCTTCTCATTTTTGGGAGGAAACAATATTGAGGAAAGTCATCCAAACTTTCTACTCATGTCCTTAGCTTTCCTTCTTAAAAAAACTCAGGAGCTCACCTTGGAAGGGAAAGTTCGAAAGACAGTTGAAACTACTGGATCCCAAACTCTAAGAGTAAGAAAAGTAACAGACCTTCGAACAGTGACACAATGCTGAGAGCAAGTGCAACTGTTATACATCTAGGAATAACTGATATGGTCAAAAGTGGATCTAGCCCAACAAGACGTCCAATGAGCGCAGTTGAATACAATGAGAATAACGTTGAGATAATGACAGATGTGAAAATCTCTGCCGCATGCCTCTTCACGAGCTGGAAAGATAAAAACAGCAGACATCACTTCATGAAACAGCATTACTTTGGAACAAATGGCACCTCAACTTTTAACCAAAAAAGAAGCAAAACTTCAATTCTCAATTCACACGAACAAGAACAAAAAATACTCCTTCCATCAATTTAAAAAGACATCTTTCAAAACAGCCAAAACATTTTTAGGAAGAAACTAATCTCCTTGGGAGTGAATTATTGTAACAAAATCTTATTAAAATCATGTATTTACAGAAATGGGTGTTAAAATTAAGATTGAGCAGTAAGCGAATTCTGGAAACTGGATATACTTGAATCTCTCCAGAGAATATAGACGAGGCTCTTCAAATGAGGTGGAGGAGTGCCATGTAATATCAATATTAGAGCAGAGAAAATGGAGTGGAGGTGAAGAGTAATATACTCATTACAAGTAAAGTGTATTCCCTCCATCCCTAAATAAGTGTTATGATTCGACTTTTTTTGGTCAACTTTATTCACTGTTGACCAATTATTTAGGAATATTGACTTGTTGTAATATCATAAAAATGTTACCGATAGTTTACTTAATAGTATTTTTACAATGATTGAAATTTTAGAATCTTCTGAATTCATGTTCATAAGAGATCTAACAAAGCTATCTACCTAACGCAACCCTCCTCCTTTATTAGGGTTTGGGATCGGCTGTATAACTGTAAGGCTCTAAAGCACAACACATACGGAGTTCAATCACTATAGAAAATTGATGGAACGCTATAAGAAAAGAAAAAAAGATGTACATATGGTCTTTATTGACTTAGAGACGGAATACTATAGAGTCGGAACGGAGGTTGGTCGATACTAGAAGAGAAAGGAGTTAAAGTGAGATCTATTGAGGTTATGGACATCGTGGAAAAAAACATACTAAAATGGGGTTAATGATAAGATGATATACGTTGGCGCATGCTATTTGCCGACGATGTTCTTATCGGTGAAACAATATATAGGATTAAAGATAAAGTTAGAAAAATGGAGAGAAACTTTAAAGTCAACGGGTTTAAAATAGTAGGAGAAAAACAGAATATATAGCTTGCAACCTTAGTAGTAAGAGGAGTATTAGTGAAGTGAAAGTTACGTTATATGGAGAGAAATACCTCAAAAGAAAATATTTCGGTACCTAGGATCAATCATTAATCAAGATGAAAAGATTGGAGAGGATGTCAATCATAGAATAATATCGGGTTGGATTTAGAGTGTTATGTGATTGGCGTATACCGGTAAAGCTAAAGGAAAAAAGTTTTAGGACAGTTGTTAGGCTTGTGCTATTTTACAGAACCGAGTGTTGGGCTACTACGAATAAACATGCTAACAAGATGAGTGTAGCGAAAATGCGAATGCTTAGATAAATGAGTGGTAAAACTAGAAAAAATAGGATTCCTAATGAATAAATAGGAGAAATGGTAAAAGTAGCTCCTATAGTAGAGAAAACGAGTGACAACTGCCTAAAAGAGTTTGGTCATGTACAACGTAGGGCCGTTAGTGCTCCAGTTAGGAAGTGTAAGGATATTAGTCTTAATCAAGCTAGGAGTAGGGGTAAGCCAAAGTTAACATGGACATCGGCAATTCGGAAGGATATGAAAGGTTGTGAGCTATATGGTTACTCGGCATCGCATCGCGTGGAATGGCAAAAAAGGATTCGTGTAGATGACCCCAAGTGAATGAAATCAAGGCTTTGTTGTTGTTGTATTGAAAATTTAGAATGTAAAACACAATTATTTTATGTTAAATAATTATTTTCATAATAAATAAATTAAATTTTCAAAAGACAAGAAAGACCCTTATTTCGGGATGGAGGGAGTACTATTTATGACTTCTCAGAGCTATAAATCCCTGAAAGTCGATTTCAAGTATGTTTAAAAAGCTCCATTACTATTAAAAGGAATATATTTAACATCATTGTCCGATCAAAATGTCAATTGCCTTTTTCTTAAGTTCATCGTGAAAAAATACTAAAAGTTAATATATATCAAATATGGATTAAAAAATATCCTGATGGCTCTTTTTTTTTTTCAGTTATTTTTAAAGTTTATTAGAATATAACAGCATTGTAGAATTAACTTTCATCATTGTTAAAAGTTAGTTGCAGCTGCATCATATTCATTGTTGCCTCCCACCAGTTACAGTAACACGCATCCTAGTGGCATGACTTGTTATCTTTTTTGAGGCCAGTAGTGACAGAACAATCCTTTTGCTCATATATGTGCTCATAGGTCCATGTTTACAGGATGTGCACAACTTTCCAAACGAATGATTGATCTCGTTATTCTCACTGGATTGTAGGAAGACAAATAAGACAACCTCTCAGGTGTTTGGATACACAAAACTACGATTAAATCATGTCGTTAGCTCATTGCGTATAGGAGTACTTGCATGGTGAATATGTAGAAGGCCCAGTTACCTTTCTCTGTTTGAACATTGAGAAGGCAAAAGAGATTATAACGGATCCCAGAAATCCCATCAAGATGTCACCAGCACCAGGATCAGATGAGACTTTCGTGAGGTAATATCCTGTATAAGTTAAACATAGGAGCCAATATATGAGTTAGCCATTTGAGTTTACTGGCAACTGGAACTTAAAGGACCACAGAATCATGTCATTTGCACGTATTTTATATTCAAATACGTACTAATTGCACACATTCTCAATAAATGCTAACAGGAAAGACGGAGTACTATTATACATCCAGAGGATACAGGCAAAGCAGAATTCAACCATCAATGCAGCGAACTAACTTCAATCCTAATTATCTGCAACTAAAACGTTGTGACCTCATTCTTACGCATCAAATAAATCTAAGGCAGGTATCACAAAGAAAAGATCACTTATCCAGTTCCCAATTTTCTTATGAACATGTTACATGTAATGAATAACAAATCAGTACTACATTGTCTACATGGTTCTACACAAGGCCATAGTATCAATTAACATCTTCCGGGCTTCTTTTTGGGACTTCTTGTATCTTCTATAATGAATCAATGTATCTTCAATGTTTGTTCTTCACAATTTATCAATTAGCACTATTATTGAAAACCAACTAAAGAGCTTGGAGCCAACAGCTTTACAAACTTTTCATGATGGCAATGGACTTAGTTCAGAGAATTTCACAAACAAGTATGTGCTCCATTAAACAGATATCATGGTACTATTTTACAAATTTAACTCCTAACAAGGTCCAGACAGGGTAAAGTGAAAAACAAAAAATGGAAAGAAAAATATGAAGATCCATCTTACCATGACTAGAGTGGCAGGGGAAATTTCAAAATTTTCATCAACCCAAAGCCCAAGATATAAGCTCTTTACTCTTTAGATCCTTGTAACTAAACCTCCTTCCCGCAAAAAAAAAAAAAAAAAAAAAGGCCCCCAGTCCAGTGAATGCCTTCACTAGTGTAACAGACGCCAAAAACAGAATTTTATTCCCATTAATAGGCCAAATAAGAAGTATACGTCAACATTATTCGCCGAGTTTACTTCTTTTGCCTTCTATTCGAAGATTTCAATAAATCAAAAAGAAAACAAGAGTTAGCTACAGGAGATACATACACTTAACCAACCTTAATGTCCAATAATCACCAAAGAGATTCACTTATATGAACTTTAAGCCTGCGCAAAAATAAGTAAAAAAAAAAAATATGTGTAGACAGATTCCAAGAATCACCCAAGAGTTCCGTGGAAAATTCAATATCAATGCTATCTGAATTTTCAACATTCCTCTGAGTTGACAAACTTCATAAGCAGCGTCGACGTCAATCAACTTCCAATCATCCTTAGGGGTTCATAGTTTTCACGAGTTATAATGATTTGAGCCTATAATCATTTTATTTGTTAAGCAATAGCCAGAGTAAGATCTTTACATGTTACAATGTAATAAATTTTATGAATGCAAACATTCACTCGGCCGCACATCCATCCTTCACTTTTCTCATTTCTACGAACGAGTCCGTAACACCTATCTAATGATCTAAAGCTATTTAAACTTTAAAGTTAAAGAACTAGTACAATGAGGCAATATTATATTAAAGTATTTATGGCCCAAGGATCAAAGGATTAACACAGTAATAATATTAAACTTGCTTGCAGAACAGATTTAAAACAAATCAATAATACTCCACTTGTTTACAGTACAAATTTTGAGTGAGCATATATTTTTTCAACATCATTTAACTAAGTACAGGTTGATTCGCTGTTACTGTTAAAAACAATACACATCTATCTTTCTCACAAGTTTAACCAACTATGGAATTGCACGAAAAAGAAATGGTATGCTGATTCTTAGGTTGTATGTTTACCTAGAATAGGATATATTCCAGACTGAGAAATAATTCCAAAACCAAATGCTGCAAGGATTGCAGATAGACAGCAACAGATGATTGGGTGAAAGACTTTCTTCACATCAGATGGCAGCCTGAAGACCAAAGTTGAATTGATGGTACAAAACCATCAATTAGGAAACTGGGTAAATCCACTACCATGATCAGAAAAGAAAAGTGTTCAAAGAAAAAAGGTGAATAACACAGCATCTAGACTGAGGAAAATTGAGTTTTACCCAGAACCAACCATATAGCCTAACACGGTAGATGAAAGTAGGAAAGGCAGGCATGTTCTAGCACTTGTTCCAAGTAATGCTGGGAACTGAAGTGCTGCAACGAAAGAAGCAACAAAAATCCCACTCCATGCTAACATCTCCAAGGATGAAAAAGGGGAAGGCTTTGACATCGGCTCTGCAGCAATCATTTCTGTCTTAACCAATTTTCTTACAGCTATAGCAGTATAACCTGCAACAGCAAGTGAAGCCAGCCAACCTGCAACTGGAAATGATAAAGAAAGAGAGACTATTAAATATGGAACAGACTCTGGACACACAAAGTAGACAACCATTCAGACATAAAAAGAAATTACCTGAGTGCAAAAAAGGCTTATGAATTGGTTGAAATGTTTTTAAAAATTTTATTTATCATAACTTGGTTTCATTAGCCAATATCCAGTTTTGATATTTGTTTTCTGTTATGTCAGTTGTAACGCGTAAGAACTTGAGAAGCTTCCTTCTTGGACGTTTCTCTGTTGTCCATTATTGTTTAATCTCTAACTGACAAAATAAAGCAGAACCTAGAAGAAGACCTATTCCGTTCTAAGCCGTTCCTTGTGGATCTTATTTCCCCACTTATCTTTAATAGAGGTGAGACTTTAAATAGCCAATCCATTAAGCATTCCTGAACAGAGAAGTGTAATGGCTAATTCTTTAATAGATGTAATTCGTTAGGACATAATAGCTTTATGGCAACATAGTAATCACTTCATCTAATAGCAATTACCAAAATTAGTACTTGGACTTTTAGGGAATGCAGAATGTTAGTTTGGATAAATCGGTACCCACATTCTAAGAATTAAATGTCAATTCGTTCAAATAGTGACTACAGCTGACTTATAATCACTTTAAGTGCTCACAAGAAGTACATAAGATTCAATGTGATTTTGAAATGAGATAACAGAGGTAGGGAATACAATATTTATCCCTGAAAGATGCCACTAGACCTACACGACTATTTTACGGTAGAAATACACAAAGAACAAAAAGAATGGATTCAATAACCACATATTAATCCATGTACTCTCTGGGAAGGAATAGGATTTTTATTCGTTTGGAAGAATATGTAGTAAAAAGTAAGTGGATGACACATACCCAAAAGAAATTGTCAAATAAAAGGCAGAATAACGTTCTCATAACCCACTTGCTTACTAAATTCACTCCCAAGAACTAAACAATATCAGATTAAAGATATATACAGTCAGTCAATTCAGGACTGTTACTACTCGGCATGATAAATTTGCCTAGCTTGGACGATACTGTTAAGGACTTGACAGTTCTCCAACTGTGATATCACACTCAAAGACACAATCCAATGTGCCATGCATTCTAAATGAAGCATTTAACAACGCTCAAAGGCAGATACATTTGAATTTTGAGCATGCTTTCGAGGATGAATTAAAATAACTGAGATACCTATAATGAAGAGAATTTTAACCCCAGAAGCCGCAGGGATATCTTGAACCGCAAGAGGTAAAACTACCAACGAAGGAACGTAGAACAGAGGAAGCCACCTCTGAATAAAGAGAAGCGCGGGTTCAAAAAAATTCTCCAAGGCAGTTGCAGCAACTGGAACAGTAGAATCAAGGACCAATAGAATGCTGAATGTACAAAACATCCCAAACAGAGCACTTGGAAACTTAATTGCAGCAGCAACAAATGCCGCCTTCAAGTACTTATCCACCGCTAGTATAAGTCCAAGCGAAACAACCAAATGCATTACTCCGAACACCTAACATGCATAACACAAACACCCATCGTGCACTATTACTCAAATCAGCAATTTAAAGATTAAACTGGACTATTTTCTTAAGCATTGATATTCCATACTGTTTGAATGCCTGCGGAGACAGGGCTGCTGTCGGAGCTGGTTGATTTGGCAGAAATGCTTCGATCAGAGGGAGTTTCGTAAAGACCCATTTGCAAGAACTTGGAATTAGGTCCAAGAACCGTAAGTGGGACATTATTGAGAGGTCTAGAAGATAATATTTGATGGGTTTTGTAGAGGCATCTTGGTGAAGTGAGTGAAGTTGTGAATTTGGGGAAGAATGTTCTGGAATGGTGGCGTTGGTGATTAAGAAGGAGAGAGAAAGGTGGGGTTCGGAGGAGAAATGAGGAAGCCATGGAAAGAGTGGAGAAGTGGGAGTGTTGCAGGAGGAGAAAGGAGGCATTTTTGAATGTGGGTACAGGGAGATTTGTGTGGACATGGAAAGATTTTGAGAGAAATAAAAAGAGGATAGAGATTAGAGTATGGTATTGTAGGGACATGCTCCCAGGAGGGAACTTATTTGAAGTTAGTTTTGTTAGTTGATCGTTTGGGCTCAGTTGATGGGCTTTCGTGTGCACATCGTTAAATAGGTTGCTAAATGTCACCTTTAAAATTCTCATCTAATTAATGCTAAAAATGTCCATGTGCAATAAAAAATCTTCCACGATTTCTCGCTCTCATCCTGCGATGAGAGACGATCAGTATGAAGATTATTTTTTTACATTTAAGACGCTTCGAAGGGAAAAAGTGCATTCATCCTATTTTGGGTTGACAACGTGACGAGATAACCCCTCAAAATCTTTGAGGATTCAACCCAATCCAACAAAGAATGCAAAACTATATGTTAATGATAATTGTTAGTAATAACATATTTATGACAAAGCCTATCTTTTTTTTTTCCCAAAAATCAAGTTTTGATGATGTGTTAACATGGCTAAGAGCCTTTGCATTCTATTAATTTCTTCATTAAACTTTTAAGTAAAAATAAAATCGTAATTTTTGCTACTTACCACATATTCAAGTCCAATAGCGAGAATTTTCGATCAAAGGTTCCTTTATTTGCCTTTTGACTTTCTAATTAATTAATTGATCCATTTCTCATTTATTACTTGTTGACATGCTTCTAATCTGCTTCCTATGCATTATTTAGTTTAGCATTTAAATTGTGTAACTTCAATTTTGCACAAGGAGTTTTGTGTTCGAAAAATTTAATGTTTAAAACATAGGCGAATCAATTATCACATTCGCAAATCATTAGTCTCTCGATGAGCAGTGTTTTAGGAGTCATCGATCACATAAATGATTATGCTTCCAAATTAATTCCAGGAGCCAACAGAAGTTTACCCCTTAGTACTGCAACAATAGAATAAGGGATATTGTGAGTTTGTTTTTAAAAAGGGGTATTTTTGGTATAGGATAGACGGTACAGAAAAATTTAGGGGGGGTATTTTGAAAGAATTTAAAGTCGTTAGGACTGTCCAGTGTACATGACACTTGTGCGTGAATATGCTAGCACAGCTGTCTTGACAACTGGTTCAACAAGTTACAAACAGAGAACTAAAAAACGCAGCGGAATAAAAACTTAAGATAATTAAACAAACTCAGCAAGAACTTCTTGCTGGAAAAACTTTCATTAAAATCAGTACGCAGAGTACAAAAAAAAATGAAAGATCAAAACAAACTAAAAGATCAAATCAATCCTTTAAACTAAGGATTGGACCAAACATCAAAGAATGAATCCTTAAAGTCTTAGGACTTT
>JAOWAN010000005.1:13159691-13170026 GCA_028566635.1 Lobelia cardinalis
TAATTATAAGGGTATTATAGTATTTATATCAAAAATATTTTTATAAAATAAAATAAAAGTGTAAACTTAGTAAATATAGAGTGTGTAAATAACAGCACCCTTCAAACTATGTACGATATAATTCTCTAATGGAGATACGTAAGGAACCTATACGGTGCGACCGACTTTTCTTCAATTTGAACATCTTTCTTTCATTAATAGTTATAGTTACTACCATTCTCATCATTGAGGGGCATTGTAGAAACCTAATTTTTGTTAACCCCTGAGATTTAATAAAATATAGGACACTATTGTTTTCTTGATTTTAATTATTTTATAATACTTTGTTTTACTTCGTCCATAACTAGATTTAATATAATAAAATTTGGACTAAGACTAACTTTCAAGTTGTAGGTTTAAACATAAAATGCAAAGATGTCACCACAACAAGCGTGTCGGCACAGTCCAGTAAAAAACTCCACGATTTCTGATGGCAAATTTGTTGATTATGGCCTTTTCTCATTCAAAAATATTTCAAACTAGCTCCCATTTTCATAATTTGATAAGGCTTTTGGGGGCTCCGCTTCTAAATCTAAGAAGTTTGAATTGAAAATTCTCTCCCATATTTTATAAAGAATTTTCGTGAGCTTGCAAAATAGGTCCCCCGATTTCAGAAATTGCCAGTTAGACTTTATATATGTATATATATATATATATTTTTGCAAAATGAGCTTTTTTGGATGGAAATCGTTAGCTTTTAACTGAGGGCTTGTTACGTGAGCTCACTGAAACATGTGATCTAAAATGAGATTAATCCTTTGATTTTTTTTTGTTTTTAAAATTTATAGTTTTTTGGAATTATTTTACTATTGCGAAATTAAAAAATGTCATTAGTATTGTTATATTTTAAAATTTTAGTATTTTAAATATAATAAATCTATATTAAATGAGCGATAGTTTTAATAATATACTAAATTAAATTTTTAAAAATATATAACAATGCTCAGGATATTTTAATGTTATTTTTACATTTATAATTTTATCAATAAAAGAGATTAATTTATGAAAAAATTACACTCATCTCTAAGATATTATTTTAAACATTTTGGGACCAGTCGAGGATGTACCTATATATTTTAATTGTATAACTTTCTCTATTGTTTCTTATATACATTATATTAATTCGTACATATGTATTTATTATATTATTCTATTTAGTTAGTGTCAAATTATAGATCGTTAAATTGAAATGATATCCATCATATATCGATTATTTTTGCATTTTCTTAATTTTTAAAAAAATTTCGAAATCTTCTATAATCCATCAAATTATCAAAATTTTGAATTTCTTTCAACCCCCCCTTCCCAATTCTTTCCATATTCTGTCAAATTTTAAAATTATATAATTAATAAAAAAATTACACTCGCTTCAGGTACCCCTTGACGCGAGTGTACCTAATATATTATATAAATAATCAACATATAGTGTAGTTTTTTTTTTATAAATATGAGTATTTTCCACACAAAACAATTAAAATTGTCGACAACCCCTCCTTATTTACTACTAGGTCTATCCACAACGTTTGTGATGCATTTTTTAAATTAAATATATTTGAAAATTTTGATTTAAATATGAAAATAAATTAGGAAGCAAATGTGTAAAAGAATTCAGAGATACAAACTGAGTTGAGTCAAATACGAAAATAATTTTAAATATTAAAAATTAGCTAAGAAATCTGTAAAAAAAAACTAATTCAATGCTCTATTTTATATTATAAATTATGAAAATAGATTTTAGATGAAAATTTAATATTTAGAGCGATAATCTCATTTTAGACTCTGATGTTTCCCTGAGCTCGCAAAATAAGTCTCTCGATTAAAAGCTAACGGTTTTCATCCAAAAAAATCTATTTTGTAATAAAAATTAAACATTAGGGACTAACTAGCGATTCCTTGAACCAGGGACTTGATTTACGAGCTCACGAAAATATTAGGATCTAAAATGAGATATTTTTTTTGATTTTTTTTTATAAAAACTCTTTCTCCTTCACTCTCACACTTTTTCAAGATGAAGAAACTCTGCCCAAATAAAGCTGCGAATACATAATATTTAATTATTTTTCTTATAATTGTCATTTCTATAAAATAAATTTCTATAATGAAAGGATACTAGTGATATGGGGTGATTTAGTTCATAAATTATCTCTATATTTTTAACATTTGACATATATTTTCGGTAAGTATGAACTCTCCTTTTCTATCATTCTTGTATATAGTTATTACACAAATTTATTTGTATTGTTATCAAGTAAGAGAGAAATTTTTGCTGGGTGAGGTGGGTGCGTAACTTCGTCATATCTCATAACGAAGCTCCCCAAACTCCAAGATTCTTTTTGTGTGCGTTTGAACTATTGTTATTTTTTTGTGCAATTTTAGAAAAAAATGATTTTTGAAAACATTGTTAGTTTTTGATAGTGTTATATATTTCGAATATACCAAGAATGCCCTTGTGAGAGAAATGAGCGAGGAGAGAGAAAAGTTGTATTAGAAAGATAAAACGTTGTATTGAGAAGGTGGACATACGAGAGAAAAATATTGTATTGAAAGAAAAAAGGAGAAAAAATAAAATAATTAATATATAGAATGATAGGATGGTCAAATAGTATGGTATGTATATGTTGTTTCTCGATAAAACCTAGGTAAAGAAAAAAAAAGAAAAAAAAAGAAACAAAATTGTGTGACGAAAATCGTGAAAGCAGATCTGACGAATTCGCCCTTTATGATTCTGTAAGCTGTCTTTCAAAAATTTGTCTTTCAATAATTGAATTTTCGAAACGAAAAATATATAATTATTATTTTTCGTTGAAAGGCATGATGCTCGCAACGAATAACTCCATATTTATCATAATCTCAATCAGATCTAGATCATATCCATACATTTTCGAAATATTGCTAAATAGAGCCCATCAGTCCTAAACTAGCAATGTGCATCAATCAATATTTTCATATTCCCGCTAAAATATGTTATACTGTCTCAAAAAATCCTAAATCTCTAGCTATTTTTTTAGTTTTTTATTTTTGTTCCTAAGCACGCTATTAATTTTCACGCTAGAGCAGTTTTGCAAGGTCACTCCTGTCTCCTGTCCCATCATAGTTTGCCTGTCTTGAATTTTTTTCAAAAATCACTAACACTGTACAACCATTTGACATGATCATCTTTTTGCATGATAGCATAAATTATATTTTTAAATTATTAATTTATACATTGGGACACTTATTAACATTTTTTTAACTATAATTAAATTATATATAAATTTAATAAAATTTAAATTAACTAACATTTATAATTTTCATGCATATGATTAACTAATAAGATTCAAAAAGTCCATATTTAGTGATATGATATAATATTTTATAATGATTAAAATAAAAAAATAAGTAAGAAATAATTATAATTATAAAATTAATTAAATATCTAAAATTAGATATTATGACATATCAACATGATCATCCGAGCCTAATTGATCAATCAGGTATGTATCATGTACCACGATTACTAACATGTGTCCATAGCCCAGCAAAATCCATAATCAAATTAAACTCCAACAAGGTTTTCAAAATCAACTCGGGACTAAGAGAGTAAAACGAAATACCCCAATCAAAACAGGACACGCAATCAAAAAAGGTGCTCTGATTCGCTCTTTCTTTTCCACTCCCTCACAGCCACGTCGCTTTATCATTACCGGCTATTAAGACAGCACTACGGCCAGCCACCTATATAAATGGAAATGGAAGTGGAAATTCAAGAGAGAGAGAGAGAGTGAGACAGAGCGTATCTACAACATATTTATAGCTACTGAAAGAGAGGGGACGTGCTGAGGTTTGCAGCAGTGGTAGCAAAAGGGAGAGAGAGAGAGAGAGAGAGAGAGAGAGAGAGAGAGAGAGAGAGAGAGCAAACAAACCCTAGTTTTGCTGTATCAGGACAAATATGGCGGCTTTTTAAAGTTATATTTCATCTACATTTTCATGACCTTAGATCTAAACCTAGGTTTTTGTTACATTAACCTAGGCAACATGATAATCTTGCTTCATTTCTGTCAAAATTTTTTGAACTGTCTTGAAGTGTAACTGTGTTTATTTATTTATTTGTTGTGTTTTGTTTTTTTTCGCATTTTGTTTGTGCAGAGATAATCTGAGGTTTGAGGATTTGACTTAAAAGGCTCATTGTTGAGAAGTAGTAGTTGTTGATAGTATTTGATTATCTTCTTGAAAAGTTGTACTTTTGTTAGAAGGGATCAGTAAATTGAGGGAAGGGTAACTTGGTCATTTTTTTGTTGCTGAGGAGAGGAACTAAAGTTGTGAAATTGAACAACTCTGGTACTCAAGGATTGTAATGCAATTTGGGTAGGTACATTGTATTGAAAAGTATGTGGTAGAGCGGGAAATGTTTGTTATTTGATGCATGATTTAAAGGGAAGAAACTTTGGACTTTGGAAGCTTTAGGGTTGGACGGGCATTTTTGTTGCGGAGAAAGAAGGAAGGTTTACTGGTTTGTTTTTGCGGTTTAATCATCAGAGTATATTTGGGTTAGTACTAAACTTTTGCGCTGGAGTATTTGGGGATACCGGGAGCAGGAGCCATGTCATCCCTAAGTCGGGAGCTAGTTTTCCTTATACTGCAATTCCTCGACGAGGAGAAGTTCAAGGAAACAGTCCATAAGTGAGTTTTCTTTTCTCTGTATGTTTTAAATAATCATTTATAATGATAAAATTTAGTGAGATTGATTTGCTTTAGACACAGCTACGTGTTATTACATCAATTGAACCTGAAATGAACAAAAACCTGTACTAGAACTTGGTTCTGTATTGGAGGGAGTTTTTGACATCATCCTGAAAGGCTAAGACATATTCTTTCTAACATCTAGCTAGAGTTCCCAACCACTTACTTTTCCTGTTTGACTTCTCAATTTAAGTAGGAGGCTGTATCTTTTCTCTTAAAATATGGTATCTATCTTTTCTAGGCTGGAACAAGAGTCAGGATTTTTCTTCAATATGAAATACTTTGAGGATCAAGTTCAATCAGGTGAATGGGATGAAGTTGAGCGCTATCTATGTGGGTTCACTAAAGTTGAAGATAATCGCTATTCTATGAAGATCTTCTTTGAAATAAGAAAGCAGAAGTACCTGGAAGCTCTTGATAAGTGAGTCTTATATGGCGCACTTGTCATGTCTCTTGGTCAGTGTCTTTAGGTACGAAAGGCTCTCATTGGGTTTCATAATTGCATTTCTCAGGAATGACCGAGCAAAAGCTGTTGAAATTCTTGTGACGGACTTGAAGGTTTTTTCTTCTTTTAATGAAGAACTTTTCAAGGAGATCACACAACTACTTACTCTTGACAATTTTAGGTACTTTTTGTAATTTTCCAAGCATAATGAAGGATACCAATTTCTCCCCCTAAACTTCCTTTCGGTTATTTTGAATGTTTCATTAGACAGAATGAACAGCTTTCCAAGTACGGAGACACGAAATCAGCTCGGAACATTATGCTGGTTGAGCTCAAAAAGCTTATAGAAGCAAACCCCTTGTTTCGTGACAAACTTGCATTTCCCACTTTTAAAGCTTCACGGTTGCGTACACTAATTAATCAGAGGTTATACCACTATCCATGTCATTTATTATTTCTGACTCCTCATTTAAGGAGTTTTATTTATGATGGCGGCGTACTTTCATTCTAATCCATTGTGTGGCAATCTGCTTTATGAAGCGTTACTCGTTTTTTCATGGTTCTCTCATCTAGTCCTTATTGCTATTATATCTCGTCATCTAATTTCATTGAATTCAGTCTTAACTGGCAGCATCAACTTTGCAAGAATCCACGTCCTAATCCTGATATCAAAACACTTTTTATCGACCATACTTGTGCTTCTGGTAATGGAGCTCGTGCTCCTCTGCCTACTAATGGCCCTCTTGGTGGACCGCTTCATAAAGCAGGGGGTTTCCTTCCTATGGGCGCCCATGTTGTAAGTGTAATTGTTTTCCTTTTGAGTTTTGACGCAGAGTGAGGTTCATTGCCGTGAATTTAACTTAGCTCCGCATTTCTAACTGCAGCCATTCCAGCAAGTTGTTCCTCCTTCTGCAAGTGCCATTGCAGGGTGGATGTCAGCTGCTAATTCGTCAATTCCTCATGCTGCTGTTGCAACTGCTCCCCCTAGTCTTGTGCAGCCTCCTGGTGCAGTTCAGGGTTTCCTTTTCTTTTTTGTCCTTGCTTTTGAAGCTCAGACTTAGCTTTATTTCCTTCCCACTGACACATTCTATAGAAAATTCAGGCCATTCAACTGAAACTTCATGGTGTAATGTTTGCAGCTGCTTTCCTAAAGCACCCGCGGACACCTCCAGGTGGTCCTGGATTGGATTATCAAATGGTTGAATCAGACCACATGATGAAACGCATGCGTGCTGGCCAGTCTGATGAGGTAACCCTTGCCTATTTCCTTGTGTTTTTTTTTTTGTTTGAGAATCCTTGTTGGATGTTTTATCATTGTTGCGTTCCACATTTCATTTTAGGTGTCTTTTTCTGGTTCAACTCATCCTCCGAATATATACTCTCCAGATGACCTTCCAAAAACTGTTGTGCGGATCCTTAACCAAGGGTCGAATGTAATGAGCATGGATTACCATCCTCAGCAACAGACTGTTCTTTTAGGTTGATCTCGATTTTCTTATCTCCATGTTTTGGCTGGTGCCAAAGATTTCTGAGCTGATCATTGCTTAGTTATTAAAGAAGGCATAAAATGAAAATGCATCCGAGGCCTAATGTTCCACTTGTCTTCTGACCTGCAGTTGGAACAAATGTTGGTGACGTAAGCATTTGGGAAGTTGGATCTCGAGAAAGGCTAGTGCATAAAACCTTCAAAGTCTGGGACATCTCTGCGTGTTCAATGCCATTACAGGCAAGGATTTCTTTTTCCGTGGCTCATTCTATTTTGTTGTATTTGCGAGATTATTAGTTTAGGTTGATAGATGTTAGTATTATTGTATAACACTAGTCTTGGTTAACATGATGTGCAGACAACTTTGATGAAAGATGCCACAATATCTGTTAATCGTTGCATATGGGGCCCTGATGGATCTATACTTGGTACAATTAAATGTCCTTGTTTTTTTTAACCTCTATGATTATCCTCTTTGCAAGTGTGTTTGTGCTGCTAGTTATCAAGTTCTTCTTACTATAGGTATTGCTTTTTCCAAGCATATTGTTCAGATATATACATACAATCAAGCAGGGGAATTACGGCAACACTTGGAAGTAAGAGCTGTCACATGGACTTATTTTGTTATTAAAAGACATTCAAGTTATAAAAATTTTGAACTCTTCCATGACGCAGATTGATGCTCATATTGGTGGCGTGAATGATATTGCGTTTGCTCATCCTAACAAGCAACTCTGTATTGTAACTTGCGGTGATGACAAGACAATTAAGGTATAACATCTTGTATTCTAAAAGGCGGTAAAGATGATTCATTTAAGTTAGAACATCTATGATTCAGAATTCAATGGAATGTTTTAGAATGAATTTTATATATGACTTGTGTGATAGGTTTGGGATGCTGTAGCTGGACGCAGGCAGTATATGTTTGAGGGTCATGAAGCTCCTGTATATTCTGTCTGCCCTCACTATAAAGAAAATATTCAGGTTAGTATCCTTAGAAACGGGTTTATTTCTGTTCTTGCCGTTCTTACTGGGTTGCTTTGTCAACTCCTAAATGAATACTCAATACCAAATCCTTGTTGGTATAGGATTTGGTATTGACTATTCATATAGGATTAAGTATTAGTGTAGGATTAGTATAAGTAAACTATACGTACCCTATCTTGAATATGAATACGAAATAATCTTCTCTCTCTTCTTCTAAACTTTACGCCTACAAATGGAGCTAGAGCTCAGTGTTACAAGTGGGCACCAAAGAGCTCTAGCTCCATTGGTACCACCCCACTTCTCCCAATGGAAAGATCTCTTATTTAGAAATTATTTTAAAGTATGTTGTAGCCGTTTACGCCTTTATTAAAAACATTATGAATTTTTTTAAAAAGGAAAATGTCACAAGTGGGTTAGAAAAGGTTGGAAGAGCTATGATATTCCTTTTGATGATTTAGATAATCAATCCTACTCAATTTTGGGTGCAGTTTATTTTCTCCACTGCCATTGACGGAAAAATTAAAGCGTGGCTGTATGATTGCCTGGGATCAAGAGTAGATTATGATGCCCCTGGACTCTGGTGTACGACAATGGCCTATAGTGCTGATGGAACCAGGTTTGGCCCTTATACTTGCTGCTGCTGGACTCTATGGATTTCCTTATTTTTATGAATTTGATTGTTAGTCGGAATTCAGATTAGTCACTTATTTAGCTTGTACGAGTAATATTTTTGGTGCAATGCTCTTGTGGTTGTTACTGTTGTTCATACTGACCGTCATTGTTAAGTCACTCGTTATACAATTTCATCCCCGACTAGTGCGTTGATTCTGAGAGCAGTAAGAGGTATTTGCTATTTAAGTAGATAAATTGGTTAATCTCGAGTATCCATGGTTTAATGAAGGTGCTTTCTATAATTTATTCATAATCTTTTATGTGAAATAAGATAATAATGCGATTCACTTTTTCTTGATTTTGTCAGACCTGTCAAAAGTTTAACAATCTATACTAATATTTTGTGGGGGATCTTATGGCTTTATGTCTGGTACCAGACCACAATGGATCTAGGAATGTGAACCTCTATTTTCCATTAAACAGAGCAATAAAGCACTTCTGTTAATTTATAAGGATTAAATCATCTCCAGATAACATAAACAGTTGCTAAAATGAGTAAAATTCCAAAGCGTAAAGGGTTGTCAAAGCACTTATTACTAACTGTGCACTATTGAATTTCTAGTATATCTATAATTGATGTATACACATAGGTGCCGGTCTCTAGTTTGTTCACCTGAGCTTCAAACCGTCATACTTTCCACTGCGCTTAAAATGAGTAAAATTCCAAATCGTAAAGGGTTGTCAAAGCACTTATTACTAACTGTGCACTATTGAATTTCTAGTATATCTATAATTGATGTATACATATAGGTGCCGGTCTCTAGTTTGTTCACCTGAGCTTCAAACCGTCATACTTTCCACTGCGCTTACTCTTTTGTCAATCATATTCCTGACTTATAGTAGGGATAAATTACGTTGCCTAACAAGTAATCATACACAACATGACCGGAATGGGGTCAAACAAAGATAGACGTGAGCTTTTAAACTATTACCTTCTAAAATTAGTTGAACAACCTACACTATTAATAATGAGGGTTAAGTAGGGATGCCGCAATAACGTGCATACCATAGGTAGGTGATGCCGCAAGAAAAATAGCACATGGGGGTCTTTCCTAAAACGCGAATAGTACAGGGGGGGTTTTCCTAATAATGACAAGGTACAACTTCTGAAACAATTAAAATGATAACTTCAAATTAAAACAGTTAGATGATACGAGTACGGTATGGTCAACATATTATTCCTTGTTGGCAAGTTAACTAATTGCTAGCGCTGTAGTCCATATCATAGTAGTCAAATCCCAGATAGCGGCGCGTAGCGGCCGACCCCGAAAAAGGGATAGCGGGATGACCGCTCTTTGAATTTTTAAATAATTAATAATCTAATACTATATCCATATAAATACTTAAATAAGACAAATATTACCTAACTTTCATAGCATAACATTCATAATAGCAATAAAACTCATTAGTCTTTAAAAGTTAAAACAATAACACAATCCATTTTCGGTACGCTTGAAGTTGCCGGGAAGGGCTGCTGGACTGCTATTTGATTCACCTTGGCTAGCAACGTTTATCGCTGTTATTGAAAGTTTGGAACATAAAAGAAGAAGAAAAAAAGGGACATTCAGAACTGTTCAGCAACAAGATAAGAAAGAGTAGAAGAAAAAAAAAATTCAGAGACTTCAAAAAAAAAAAGACGACAGAAGAAAGTAAAAACAGAGAAGAAAAAAAAGAAAGAAAGAAGGAAAAAAAAAGGAAGAAAGAGTACTTCAGCGTCAGCCGACATAAAAAAAAAGAAAAAAAAAGGGCTTCAGCCTTCCTTCAGTACTTCTGGAAGAAAAAAAGAAAGAAAGAGAGAGAGAGAGAAAGAAGGAATCGACCTTCAGAAAGAAGAAAAGAAAGGAAGAAAGAGAGAATGAAGTGATCGACTTACCTTCAGATAGTCGCCGATTGACCTAATCTGTCAAGGGATTAGAGGAGCGATCGACTTCTGAGGCTCGCCTCTGCCCTATTGAAGTGATATTAGCCGCAATTTCCTAAATTACCC
>JAOWAN010000005.1:13187706-13198819 GCA_028566635.1 Lobelia cardinalis
CTTGTTTCGACCCTCAAGAACCAAGTAAGTCTTCAAATCTTCATCTCTTTTCTTAGTTTCAGATTCTTGGAACCCTATTTTTTGATTTTAAAACCCTAATTTTTGGAACCCTAGTTTGGGCGACTCAGTTCGCGTACCCGAGCGACCCGGAACGAAATCACACCGCGTTCCGGGACTCGCGACCCGGGACGTGGTTCGAGGGGGGTAGGGGCGTTCCTGGTATCTATGATCTAGGTCTTTCTTGACTTAAAGAAGGAATGCGATCGAGTCCCTAGGGAGATAATTTGGTCTATCCCGAAAGAGGAAGGGGTTAAAGTAAGATATATTGAAGTTGAACAGTGGAGGCTATTCACGTATTTAGGAGATTGATGGAACTCTATAGGAAAAATGAACTAGGTCTTTATTGACTTAAAGAAGGAATGCGATCGAGTCCCTAGGGAGGTAATTTGGTCTATCCCGAAAGAGGAAGGGGTTAAAGTAAGATATATTGAGGAATGCGGCATCGAGTTAGTTAGAACCATGGTAGTAAAGACATGCGAGTTTTCGATCACTAGAGGACCAAACCAATCCTCGGCCTTAAGCCTATATCTTTTTGCCATGATAATAGATGGATTAACTAGACATTTACAAAATAATATACATTGGTGCAAGACATCTGCCGACAACATTGTCCTTATCAATGAAACAAAGAATGCGGTTAATGCTAAGGAAAAAAAATGGAGCAAAGCTTTAGAAGTCAAAGGGTTTAAAATAAGGAGGAGCAAAACAGAGTACATGGTTTGCAACTTTAGTGGTGAGAGGAGTATTGGTGAAATGAAAGTTAAGTTAGAAAGGAAGAAATACATCAAAAGAAAATGTTTCGATACCTAGGATCAATCATTAATCAAGATGGAGAGATTGGAGAGTTGGATTGAATGGATAAGTGCATCTTGTGTGTCATGTGATCGACGTATGCCCGTAAAGCTAACGAAAATTTTTATAGGATAGGTGGCGTGCGCTATTTACGGAACTGCTTGTTAGGCTATGAAGAAGGAACACTAATAAGATGAGTGTAACGGAAATGCTAATACTTAGATAGTTGTTCCGTAAAACTAGAAAATATAGGATTCATAATGAAAAAAATACGAGAAACCGTAAAAATAGCTCTTATAGTAGAAAAAATGAGGGAGAACTGCGAAGATGGATTTGGTTATGTCTTAGTGCTCCAGTTAGGTAGTATGCAATAAGGAAAGACATGAAAGACTGAGCTCTATAGGTGACTTGACATTGGATTGCGTGGCATGGCAAAAAAGGATTCACGTAACCGACCCCAAGTGATTTGGATTAAGGCTTTGTTGTTGTTGTATTTGAGGAGGCACATAATTTTAGGAAAATAATTTGACTTCATTTATGTGTGGATATGAGGGATTTATTTGTGGGTCCACAAAGACTTTGTGGCTACAATTCAATCTTTGGCATCCTAAAGAGGAATGTTTGGAAAGAGGACACTCATTTTGGAACATCCCAAAAGGGAATAAGGGACTCTTATTTTGGGACTGAGGGAGTATGAAGTATTTTGGAAAAATAGGAGAAAGTGTTTATAAAAGCTCTTATCCCTCTTGAATGCTTTGTTTTGGAGTGAAAGTAAACTTTTTATATTGCATGTTGAAATATATGTCTTTGCATATACTTAGCAAAAATCCTTGATTCACTACTGATTACATGCCACTGAGTGATGACCTCGTGGTAATATGCTAGCTTGAAGATGTGGGCAGAGGGGAGAGACTCTAAGGAGATTGGGATAGAGAGAAGTAGGCTAGGCCTTATGGTCTAATCACTACTTATGGTACATATTAAAAGGATGACTTTTGCTGTTGAATGGCTAACCTGCGAATTTTCTTGCAGAGTATTCACAAATAAAGTGAATCACTTTAATCATGAAGCGTGGTAATGATTCCTTATGTTCAGCTGTGGAAGCTCCAGTACTTCATTAATCACGATACCCTTTATGCAGGTCTTGCGAAGCCTGGTCCGGTTATTGAAACATTTTGTATGGATGAGCAGGTTTCCAGACATGTGAAGCTTGATGGGGTCGTTACGTTGGTTGATTCCAAGCATGCCATGCAACATTTGAATGAGGTAAAACCAAGATTTGTGGTGAACGAGGCAGTTGAACAAATTGCCTATGCAGATCGCATTATTGTGAACAAGGTAAAATCCTGTTACATCTTTCTAATGATTAGGAATATACACTTCGCCTGTTAAACTCACCTAACCTGTGACTAACTCTGAATTAATGCTGGCAGATTGATTTAGTTAGTGAGGTTGACATGGAGACATTGACAAAGAGAATCAAGGTAGAGTCTCTCCTGGGCTCAAGTTTCTTTAGTTATTGAACTGAGGCCTTTTTTATCCTTTGTAAATTGCTGCATCAAGTAAGAGTAAGGTGTGGCTGTGTATGGTCCGCCCATTAGCTCTTCTCTATGGCTTATTTTCAGACGTAAAAATCCTGGTTTAATAAGCTGTCATGCTTTCATATTTTTCCATCTCCAACTTTGAAGGGCTGATGAAGGCATCACTCTTTATTCATCCTTATCTTATTTGAAATAGTAATGTGATGTCGATGATACTATTTTTGTTAAAGGGGAAGGACTGATATATTTTTTTTGGAAATCTCCTATTAAGAAAGGGAAGGTGGGAATCCTAGGGCGACTAAGTTTTGGGATCCAGTTATTGAAAAAGTGTTCAAAAGGCGGGAGGAAGGGTGCTTATTTTTCTTTGGGGGGGGGGGGACGTACTCTTATTGAATCATGTTTGTCTAGTATTCCATTAATTATTTGTCTCTGATTAAGTTATCCATAGGAGTGGCAGAGCGATCAGAGGGGATAATGGGCCCATTTTTGTGGTGTGGGTTTGGGGAGGAGAGTAAGGCTCATTTGGTGGCTTTGAAGAAGGTTAGTAGGCCCGAGGAAGAGGGGAGTTTAGGGCTTGGGAACTTGGTTATCAAAAACATTGCTTTGATTGTAAGTGGTTATGGCGTTTCCCACTGCAGTATGATTCTTTACGGCATATAGTTATTCGGAGCAAATTTGGTGCAACCATAATAGGTGAGATGCATCTGCTAGTCTATCCACCATGTATGACAGTCCTTGGAAGTTCTACTAGTTGTTTTCACCTCTTCTATTCACATGTGCGTTATGAGGTCGGGCTTGGGGATCAAGTCCAGTTTTAGAAGAATCGGTGGATAGGGAACTTTCCTCTCAAGATCTCTTTTCCTTGCTTGTTTCGGCTTTTGAGTTTTCATCACACGCCTATTGCCGCTTTTCTTGTTCGGGAGGGGGTCAGGTGACTTAGAATTTTCATTTTGTGAGGAATCTTAATGTTAAAGAGTACATGTCGGTTGCAAATTTACTACTACAGATGTCTTCTTTTCGTCAGTTGGATCTTCAATCCAATCGTCGAATTTGGGTTCCCGAACATGGCCTTTTTCTGTTAAGTCTTTCTCTAAAGTTCTTCGTCCACAGACACTGTTTGACTCTCCTCTTTACCAATCACTGTTTGACGTTCCTCTTTACCATTTTATTTGAAAGTCCAAGGTACCGTTCAAATACAAAGTTTTTATTTGGTCAGTGGTCCGTGGTCGTTTGAATACTAATGATTGGCGGTAGAGGGGATATCCGAAGATGTATATCTCTCGAGCATTTGTTCATGCACTGCTCAATGGCTTAGAGTTTTTGGAGTAGATTATTTGAGATATTGGGTGAGCTCTATATTATGTCTCGAGGTGTGGAGGAGTTTTGCATGAATAGGCATTTGAGTGTTGGTCGATCGAGGTATGCTTCTTTGTTGTGGGGTTGCGCTGTGTTCAATTTGCTATGGAACATTTGGATTAAGAGAAACTCTTGGATTTTCAGAAATCAAGAGTTATCGCATCCATTGTTGTGGGAGAAGATCACAGTGTAGTCTTCTCTTTGAGCTAAGAGTTTTGATTCTTTCCGGGATTTGACTTTGAGTGATTTGGCTAGAGTTTGGAAAGCCGCTATATTGTAATTCATGTGTATTTGCCGTTTTTTATTTTGGTGGATTTCTTGTCCGCTAGTTTTGTATCTGTTTTCTTATCAATGACATTTCTTCTTTTTTCAAAAAAAAAAAAAAAAGACCGGAACTTTTGATGTTTTTTTTCTGATAGAAACCCTCATCATGTTGCGCCCTAACTTAATCCAAGTAGAGAAATGTTGGAAACCTGAAAAACTTATTTTGCAGTTGATGAGATTAAAGCTGTAGTTACTCACAAGGCTCAGTTTAGTATTTCTTATTTCCTTTTTGTAAATTAAGTAAGAGAAGAGAAATTTTATTTGAGTTGTCGTTGATCTTATGGTTCCCTTTTAGCAGTAGTACTGAGGCAGAAGCGTGTATTTGTTGCTTAGATTGGAGAAAATGTAGAGCTATTTTCTGTGGGAAGGATCAACTGGGGAGAGAAAATTTTATCTTTTTAATTGAAAAACAACCTGCTCCAACTTGCAAATTGGAGGCCTAGGGATAAAGAATCTTCGCCATTTTAATGAGGCTCTATTGGGGACATGGGCATGGAGATTTTTAGCTGAAAGGAAGCCACTTGGAGAAGCATAGAGTAAATAAATATGGAGACGGCCAGCATTTTTGGTATTCTAAGCAGGTGATCACTTCACATGGATTAGGAGTCGGGAAGGCGTATACAAAGGATGTGATCAATTATAAAGAATGAATTCAGTTTAAGGTGGCAGACGGCTCCAGAATTCGCTTTTGGAAAGACAAGTGGTCTGGTGTACAGACCATTTTCAAATCTCTTTGTGATAGCAGTGAATAAGGAGTTAGTCAATTCAGTAGTTTATTTCTAGGATGACAATCTGATTCGGAATCCTTCCTTTCGGAGGATTTTTCATGGTTGGGAGCTAAAGTCAATAGATTTATTTTTGGAGAGATTGAATTCCATGCCTTTAGAGGGAAGGGATGAGGATATAGCGATCTGGAAGGGTACTAGAGGGGGAATATTCTTTGAGCAATCATACTACTAGCTTATAACTCAGGCGATGCGGGCCATTTTCTTTGGAAAAGTATTTGAAAGTCCAAAGCCCCTTTGAGAGTGTTTTTGTTTGGGCATGGGAAGCGACAGATGGGGTAATTTTAACAGGAGAAAACCTTATAAAACGTTACCGATGGCCACTTGGTCTAGGAGCGTCCCCTTTTCTTTCCTAACAGGAGGTTAGAGGCTCAAGTCTCGTTAAAGACAATATTGAGGAGAAACTATATCTTGTTGAAGACATCTCCTAGCTTTAAAACCTACTTGTTATTCTTGTAAGTCCTACTAAATAAATAATAAGGGTTGGGGTAAGGTCTATGTCCCCTCCAAACTTAAAAAGAAAACCTTAGAAAACATCAGATAATTTTTGTTAATTGGCGCTACATGTGTATGCAAGGAGAAGAGAATGTCAACCATTTGTTATTGCACTGCTCGGTAGCAAGACAACTCTGGAATTTTTAGACGGCATTGTATAGAGTACAGTGGGCTATGCCAGAGACAGTGAAAGATCTTCTCTTATGCTAGTCCGTTTACAAACGGAGGAGTAATATTAGCTGGCATACATTAGCTTTGTGTATATTATGGACAATCTGGAGAGAGATAAACCGTAGAGCATTTGAGAATGAAGCTCAATCCGTTGATATAGTTGAGGCATCTACACTTCATACTTTGTTTGTGTGGATTATGGAGGCAAGCTCTTTTGATAGTTTGGAGGATTTTGTGCACATTCTGGCTATAGCATAGGTCTCTTTTGGTCATTATCCTTTGTTGACCTCTGTGTACATGGATTGGGCCTTTTTGCTTATAGAAAAAAATTGAAGGAAAGTGAAAAGGTGTGATTTTATACAGGGCCATTTGGGTCACTTTGTAGGCCTTGGTCAAAGAAAATGGCTTGAAGTGGGGGCAAAGTCCAAAAGTTGATAACCCTAGGGGGGTTCAGTCTATTTTTCCCTTAATTAACAGTGGTTTCTACAAAATTATCAGTTCAAATATTATTCAATTTACCCTCTTTTCTTTGTTGTTGGTGGATTTCCAGCATATCAATGTAATGGCCCCAATAAAGCAAGCCAAATTTGGTGACGTTGACATGGAATTTGTGTTGGGAGTCGGAGGCTATGATCTTGACAGGTGATTAGATAATCTTGGTGCTGCTCTTGTGTTTTTCTTTCATTAAGTTTTGTTGGTTATCAACATCTTGAATATAGCCTCCCCCTTCCAACCTTTGTTTTTCTGGTCCCGAGATCCAAAAAATTATTGTCTACATATGCTTCACATGCCTTCACATCAATAACATATTTGATTTTGCAGAATTGATTCTCAAGTTCACTCTGATGGTTTTCAATGTGCAGACCACAAACATGAACATGGGCAAGGTAGATTCTGTTGTTTACCTTTTCATTTTGTTTGTCTTCCTCTTCTTGACAACACCAGGTCTCTTCCTGCTACTCCCTCAGTCCCAAAATAAGTGTTTACTATTCTGTTCGGGTTGTCTTCAAATAAATGTCCGCTTTCGAAACCTTAAAGAAAGATTTGTGGCCATACATTTTTATGGACCCACAACCAAACTATTTGCCTCCATACAAGTCAAATGCTTTCCTAAAATTATGTACCAATTCAAATGTGACTTAGTTTGGGACGGAGGGAGTAAGTGGGGGGGGGGGGGTGCAAAAACAATGAAGAACAAATTAATAAGCCAGAAATTAACATAGTCCTCCTTCACTGGAGACTTGTAGTATCTATGTCCATTTGGAGAGGCCCCCTTTTTTGATATCCTATAGACAATCCCTTTAATAAGCTTACAACCTTGGCTGTATATTGAGTAGAAGCTTTACATTGGAGAAAATGTTGGATACTTGTCACTTCCAAAGGGCAATATTATATTCTTAAAATCACATATAAAAGAATGTGTGCGTAAAATATTTTTGTTTTAAAGAAAGAAGTTTTCAGTTCGCCGGAGGAAGTATTCATATCTATTTTTATGTCAGACACATGTTGTGAAAGTTATATTTACTAGTGATCCCTTAACAAATCCCTCTTTGCATTTTTTGCTTTATCCCGAGACTGCACTATATTAGAATAAAAATACTACGCCTAAAAACTTAATAATCTTGGTCTAGTCCACCGATGGGCAGATACTATCCATATACGGAACTTTTGAGTAGTGTTTGTCTTTTATTATACACTCCATAGTAGAAATTAGTGGGAAGGAAAGAGTATTTCTGATCATGCCCAAACTGACAACTAGGTACGTGGCTTAAGTATTAGGGTTTGGACAAGTTGGCTTGATGAGCTTGGAATTAAAAAAGATGGTAATCCTTGAACCTGAAACAATAAAAGACAACACCCAAGTGAAGAAAGCAAGTTCTCACCCAACTTAAACCCTCATGTGTGAGAGTGAGTGTATGAAGGTCGTGGAACGTCACCGATAACTCGACTATGAATGTGCAAGCTGAGTGAGTTCTCAAAGTGCAATATACAGCGTAGCGTGCAGTCAATGAATTCTCTTTAATGCAAGAGAATGTGTGTTGGTAATGTACCATAAATGATAGGAGTATGAGGGTATTGAAAGGATCATTGAATACCCTTGTGGGTCTCATGGGGATAGCTGCTGTCCTTCCTAGGTTTGGGGGACAACAAGGAGGGTTGGTGAAGCATTCCATGAAGCGTCGGCATCCTGTCGGACCAACTCTCCAGCTATCCCTAAAACCCTGAAATTTGGTCGACGGTGTCAGGCGCGCGCCAGTGCTATGAAAAGTCACTATCTGTAAGGTATGTCAGATCACGCATGAGAGGAACAAGATTGGAAGGCGAGTTGACTTCTGAACGCGAGCTTCAGGTTGCCGACCACGATGACGCAGAGAGATGGTGCCTTGCTGAAAGGTGTCTGTGTTAGCTTGCTGTCAGGCCACGTGGGCCTTGGTGGGACGCCTTCAGCTTGGGCACACCAATTGTCCTCCAATCTGTGGGCAAAGTGAATCTGAGCGCAGAGATTTTGTTTCATGCACCTCGCGTCAACCTATTGACCCTTGTGAATTTTTCACTTGCACATGGCAAGTTAGTAGCGCTGGGTTGAGCTGCCATTATATACGCTCCTAATTTTTTGTGCGCAGGGCACATGGCTAGGTGCGTGGCGAGTGTCGGCTGCGCATGGGAGACAATGATGGCCTGCGTTATTAGCTTTCCATTTCCAAAAGGTGATTTGAATTTCAATTATGAGGCTGGCTTTTCTTGTGTGTGAGAACTCCCCCCATTTCGAATTGATCTTGTAAAAGATCTGCTACTCACACTATAAATAGTTGGAGGCCTCCCCCTTTTTACTCTTTACGAATCTTCAGAAGAACAAAGCACCAGTGAACTAGCAAGCAAGCTATCTTCTTTGCTGCCTTTTCAGCGAACTGCATTTGTGAGGCTTTTAAGACTTCATTCCTTTTTTCCTTCAATCCTATAAGGTATAACTTGTGTTTCCTCTTTTTTTTTCTTCGGTCTTATTCCTTTTTGCGTGGAGACTTATTGTTTAGGATTTTCCTTGGAGCTTTTTGAAACTTGAAATGGCCTCCACCGCTGGAACTCCTTTGAACCGTCAAGAAGACCGTGCCCAGTGTCCTTTTAGTAAGAGAGCATGTAAGTTGGATGGGACTTCTTGGGTTAGACTTACAAACGGTGAGGTGTTTGATCTTATGAGGGGGCTGGTCATTGTTCTGAAAACATCATTCCTCCTAAGAAAGATGTCTTTGGTCAGGAACGGCTTGCCCCGGGGTGTAGGATGATAGAGAGAGACCCACTTGATTAACATCCTCGTAACCAAATACTTTTTACCTCACCTTACAAACCCATTTAGAGTAAATGTCTGGAGCTACAATAGCTGAAGGCTATACATCAGTCCGTGATGGCAATGTGCAATTTCAACCTAGTCATTTTTTTCGTCCTCCATCTCGTCTTCCAGTTTCGTGATGACATCCGTCGACGACCTGGATAGGCTCCGTTGTCCTCTTGCTGCCCCACCATTGTTATCGACGAGCCTGCAGCCCAGGCTTCCGCTAGCGGCCATAAGAAAGCCTGCCGCTAGCGGCCGTAAGAAACATACAGGGTATACCCGCTGGGGTAGGGCCTAGCTGTTCGCAAAAGAAGGGAGGTGTCTTAGATACACCCCACGAGTGATGAGGACGTTGCGATCTCATATGAGATATACAATTTCAGATGTACCCCCTTGACCTGAAGTTGGAGCTAGGTCGCAATTTTAGGGTTGAGGGCCCCTTTTGCCCCAATCAATTCAAGGCGGGCTTGAGGCTCACTCGTGAACCTTTTATCATCGAGCTGATGGAGAGAACCAACTTGATGCTCGTTGAGTTGTCTATCAACGCGACTTGCATCGTGGTTTCCTTGGCTGTCAATTTTGAGCCCATAATTGAACTGTTCTGTTACTTTCTTACCTTCCAAGGGATCAATAATAGGTTAAGGGCAAGTCTGCCAACTGTGTTTGCAAATTTTCATGGCCCAACAAATCGCACAAGGCCTACTCCAATCTGTTGCTGGTGGAGTCTAAGTTTGGCTGGAACTTAGATTCTAATGTCTAAAGAGGACTTCGCGAAGGCGATCCAACGTCTCCCTTTCTTTTTACGTTTGTTGTGGATGTTCTTAGGAGGTTGCTAATGAGGATTGAGACGAGGGGTGTTGTGAGGGTTGTTGGGTAGGAAATGACGAGATGAAGGTCTCTCATCTTCAATATGCTAATGATACTATATTATTTTTGTCCGAGGATCGTGGTAGATTTGCAAATGTCCCTACTGTTAATCAAATCTTTGAGATTGCGTCGCCTTAAGATCAATTTAATTAAGTGTGGATTAGTAGGCATTGATGTTGAACCTCCATCTTTGAATATATGCTAATCTTGGGATTTTCTTTATGAATTGTCGCTTTTCCTATCTTGGACTTGGGTGACTAAGTTTTGGGATTCGATTATTGAAGAGGTGTCAAAAAGGCTAGCCGGATGGAAGGGTGCTTATATTTCTTTAGGGGGAGAGTTGCTCTTATTCAGTCATGTTTGTCTAGTATTCCCATTAATTATTTTCTCTCTTAAGTTACCCACGGGAGTGGCAGAGCCATTAGAGGGGATATTGCTCTGATTTTTGTGGTGTGGGTTCGTGGAGGAGAGTAAGGCTCATTTGGTGGCTCGGAAGAAGGTTAGTAGGCCTAAGGAGGAGGGAGGTTTAGAGCTTCGAAACTTGGCTATCAATAACATTGTTCTTCTTGGTAAGTGGTTATGGCATTTTCCACTAGAGTAACACTAGGCGAGCAACCTTAAACGAGATTCCTTGTCAATCAAGGAGAATCTGTTTAATTAATGTGTGATTTCGCAGGGAATCACATTCCTAATATAATTGAAATACAAGTTACCATATTTGCGTGCAATTAGAATCCTAGAAGGAATTAACCTCCTGTAAATCAGAAGGTTCCTAGGGCAAGCAAGAATCCTAGTCAAGCAAGGATTCGAGCCCCTAAACACTATAAATAGAGACCTACCCCTATAGGTAAAGGTACGCTCTCATAAAGTCTTTCTCTAGTGTAGACGAAGAACATTAGAAAAAGACTCGGTTTGTTCAGTAGCCCAAATTCAACGGTCGGATAGATCTAATAGACAAAAAGAAGAAAATTGTTGCAGCAAATTTGCAACCTTCATAAAATATCTATCATCAAGATTTCTCACAAAATAAAAATTCAAGTCACCTAACCCCGCTCTCGAACAAGAAAAGCAGCAATAGGCTCGCTATGAAAGCTGAAAAGCCAAAAGATGCGAGGAAAAGAGATCTTGAGAGGAAAATTCCGTGTCAGTGATCCTCCCAAAATGGCACTCGATTCCCAACCCCGAGCTCATAACGAATATGAGGATAGAAGACGTGAAAACAACTAGAAATGAACTTCCGGTGATTGGCATGCGTAGTGGAAGACTTGCATATACGCTGATGTGGGGGAGATTAACTACGTGTATCTCGTTAATTATAGATTATCCGATATTTATGAGTTATCTCGCCTTGGCTGGGGGGGGGGGGGTCCTTGATTTATTAAGGAACCCAAGGT
>JAOWAN010000005.1:13228989-13239760 GCA_028566635.1 Lobelia cardinalis
ATCAAAGAGAAAGGCAGGGACTCCTGGTCTATGGCCCAAGCCAATGTAACATGAATGTCAAACTACAGTACTGATAAATACACATGTTCTTAATAATGAGTTTCATCCTATAGTTTTTATATTTTTAGCTCTTATTCAAAATAGTGTAACTAGTTTACTCCTTTTCAAGATTCCCAGGTTCTGGGTATGGGTTTTGGCACCTGCTAGGCTGCTAGTATGTATGACAACGTAAATAGAGCAAACCAAGTATATATTCAACTTTGTTTCTCTGCAAAAGACCAATGGTGAGAATTATCCAAGTCACGGGTGGGTGGTCGAAGTTTGAGAGGCAGTTAAACCCCTCGTGTGGGCGTGAGATCGAGGCAGGAAATTGGAAGTTAGTTTGAGAATGATGTGCACGCCATTGAGGCACACTGTTGGCAGCCAACTGTAGTTTAAATCACTCATCTTGGTCTGATCCAATACAATCTAATGAGGCCTTAGCCTCTGGGCTGGCAGTTAGGCCAACACTTCAGTCTTATTGGAGATCAACAAGTTGACCAGAGGAATCAACTCAAGATTCCCTAACTACGGAGAAAAACTGTGGGAACCCAGATTTGCATTAATCTGCTACAAGGGATAAGCACCATCTCAAAACGTTCGAGCGATCACAGAATAAGAAAGGAATCAAACCAACCGTCAACAGAGAAACATGGAAGATAAGATGTGCTTGCTGGTGCACAAGAAATTCTGAAAGTAAAGGGTTGAAATTCAATCAACACTGAAGGAGGTGGTGGTAAATGGCACGTCAAAAAGTGGGGAAGCGATAGAGATCTTTTGGCTCGACTGTTTTCTTGGAAAAAATATTTGCAGAAAGTCGATACATTCTGTGAAATCTACCTTGGGTAAGCATCACACCTCATACTTTGGAATGGCTATGTGCTCCAAATTCTTCTTGTAAGATTATTTCAGCCCTGCATCAAGCAGCATCTCCTAGATCAAGAATACATTCTATGTCAGATTGTTAACAAATTTCGACACTCATTTGGAATGGAGGGGGTACATAAATAGTTCCCTGATGATTCTAAGCTCGCCCATGCAATGTCCCCTCAATATTGGATCCCATTAATGCATAACTCAAGATGTATATAGCTTCAAAATTAAAAATCACCAATAATCATAGCATGAACAAGTTGATTCCCTAAAATGACGAAAGCGTACGCGATCTCTCACCTCTCTATTGTAAATACCAGATACAACGTTATAACCGAATGACAATCTCCCTTGGGCACTCAAAGCAGTCCATAAGCTATGGCCAACCTCTCACCACGAAGGCCTAATGCTTGCTCTTTTTCCTCCGCATATATCTCAAGCAACACATCAGTCGTCGCCACAGTGTGCCCCTCTTGACTTAACTATCTAGCCATTTCAGCGAACATTTGATAAATTTCATCCTTTTTTGGTTTTTTTTCCCCCCCCCCCCCCCAGCACTACAAACTTGGCCTCTATAGAATTCCAACCATGTTCTTTCTTCACACGTTTCTCTTCCATTAAGCATCTAACGTCACTCACATTTGACCATCTACCTAATTAAGCATAAGTATTTGACGCTGTACATAGTTGTTACCATCATGAGGGTCTAGTTAAAGTACTTTCTACTTATCTGTTCGTCTAACTCTTTAAATCCTTGAGTCTTGCAGGCCCCAAGTCATTAAAGTTCGCCAAAGAACATCATTTGGATTGATTGGCATTTTGTGTGAATTCATGTGCTTGATTCACAAGCCCAGCACGGCAAAAGAGATCACCATGCAACCATTATGCTCAATTTGCGGAAGAATTACATACTCAGAATCCATGGTGTCAGAATCGGCAAGCCTTACGAATCAAACCAGTGAAAGTGACAGAATTTGGCCTACATTGGCTCTTTTCATCCTATGAAACAATTCCAAAGCCTTCTTGACGAGCCCCCGTGTATAGCATACCCTCTGATCGTAGCAGACCAAGCAAGTACATCTCTCTTATACATTTGAAAGGCCTCGAGTGCATCATCATCTAGACTACCACATTTTGAATGCATTTCCAACTATGTTGCATGGACCTTTCACTTTTGCCGAAGTACCGTGTCCAACACGACACGACAAGGGTGTGGGTGTGGCTGTTTTACACTACATTTGGTATAAATTTTTATAAGTTTGAAAGATCCGACAATCGGATCCGCACCCATGTCAGATCCTCCCAGCCGAGTCCAGGTAACATATAGATGTCCACAAGAGAAGTACCCAAAATAACATCAACTTTATCGATATATGAATGGTGCAGCTCTTGATTGCAGTCAACAGTGCATGCTTGAATGTTTTCGGTGTCATTGAACTGTCTTAGATATTTGAATGTTGCATCATTTAAGCTAAAATCCGATTTGCCTTAGAGAGCAGGAGTGCTTAGGAATAGTTGGGGAGTATATGGCAACATGGTCAGTATTTATCACCTCACTAACTAAATTTAACTGGTCATCAAATGTTCATTTAAGAGCAAATTCGCTCGCTAAAGCACCTTTTTTTTAATTAATGAGGATTTTTAGTAGTTCCCCACTTGCCCCAATATGACTCGAACCCATGACCTAGTGGAAACGGGTGAGATGTCAACTAATACCTGAGAATGCATTGCATGAAGGTGTCCTTTTCTCACCTAATGTCCATAAGTGCTTTAGTTTGTGGATACATAAAGGGATTCTTAAGGATGAATTACGCAAAGTTAGTTATCATCAACCATTCGTTCAAAACTCAACTCAACATCTTTGAGTGCTACTGCCTTAATTTGTTTCATTCAAACTTTGATGTTCAATGGGGGAGATGTTTGGCTACGAACCCTCCCTATTTGCGAATTTGCGAATTGGCTTGAACCATAAAATTTATAGTGAACCATGAAATTTGATAACTGTGAACCAATAAATTTATAAATGTAAACCATGAATTTTGACTGTGAAACATGAAATATGTGAATTATGAAATTTTTAAATGTTAAATCATGAAAATTATAACTGTGAATCATAAAAAGTCAACTAAAAACCATGAAATATGTGAGCCATGAAAGTGGTTGGCAAGTTCGCAACTAAGGAGTGGTTCGCAATTGATCGGCTTCATATATATATATATATATATATATATATAAAAAGGTAGGCGATCAAATAAGAACCTAAATATCGTAAGAACCGTAGGAATCAATCTCGATCGTTGAATTTTCGAACAGAGTAAAAATTTGTCGACGATTCCTGTGATATTTAGGTTCCTATTGGAGCACGTCCCTATATATATGTGCACACGAGAATACAAAAAAGGGGAAAGTGGAATATTTATTCGAGGTGGAAACTAAAGAGGGAATGTTTAAATTTATATACTGTCGTGAATTAGTAAAAAATTCCGATCTTGTGTCAGTGAATTCCCTAACACAATAAAAAATTTTGCTACTATGTCGACGATTCTTATAATATTAAGGTTATTATTGAAGCACGTCTCTCTCTATATATATATAGACGAGGATAAAAAAGGGGAAAGCGGAATATTTATTCTGAGGTGGAAACTGAAGAGGGAATGTTCACATTTAGCCTCAAAACAACAAAAAGGACCAATCCAAGTAGCACTTGACGAATCAAAATTGTAAAAAGCATTATTCATCAGAACTGGATATTGATTGAAAGTGATTTGTACATAGCTCAGCCCAATGTCTTACAACAAGTAGATGAAATACTAATGCATGCACCATCCACCAAGTTAATTTAACTTGTGTTGATATTCCCAACAAAAAGAATATAATGCACAATGTCCCCCTTCCCCCACCCCCGCCAAAAAAAAAAATAATTAAATAAATAATAATAATAATAGGAATAAAATCTAGGTGTCAGCCCCTATTTCTTCAAAAATGCCTCAATTTGTACAAGTGCCTGCCAATATTGATGATCAGACTTAATTAGACCATATAAGATGGGCATAAAGAATGTGACGATAAACTGGAGCACGTACAAGAATGCTCCACGGAAACTTCACCAATAAGAAAGCTTCAACCAATACATCCGCATGCAGAAAAACAGGAAGAGAGAGAGAGAGAGAGAGAGAGAGAGAGAGAGAGAGAGAGAGAGAGAGAGAGAGAGAGAGAGAGAGAGAGAGAAGACCTCAAGTGCAATTTCATTTGGGGTGATGCTGCATATATCTCCATATCCCATCTTGGCTGAACTATCTGTTGAGCATGTAACCACTTCAGTACTCGACATAAAACAACTCTTAAAGTAAACAAAACTTTACACGATGGGCTGATACAGGTCAACATGAGGTATCAGGGACTATATGAATTTAAAAAAATAGCATTAATCACTAGACCGAATACCGAAAGAAACAAATTGGAGCAATAAGCTAATAGTAAAAGACACAGAGATCCTAAGCATCATACTTTCCAATGAAACCCTAGCATTGGCATTATTAATGTATGCTTCACTTCTTTCTTCCCAAAGCGTAGATAACCGTGCTAAAGTCTGCAGACGGAAGTGATTTAAGTGTCAACTTTACTCAAGAAGGAAAACTCATAAAGTTGTCTCCATCACGGAAGACAAGTTTCCAACCTTCGCATAAGCATCCTCTGATTCATATGCATAGTCCGATTCTTCATGAACAAGGGGACGCGAATGAGTTCCTTCTTTTGCAATCCTTCGTGCCAAGGCATCCAAAGGTACATCTAACCAGACACTAATACCCTTCTGCATGTACTTCCTGACAAGACAATTCATTGCCAAAAATAGGTTTGAGATGCATAATGAGTAGCCTATACAAAGCAAGGATAAAAGTTTTAGGATCCGGAGTTATACCAGTTGATGGGTCGGATAACAGCGCCGCCACCTGTCGAAACAACAAGCCGATGCATTGAAGACAGCTTCCGCAATACTGTAGTCTAAAAGAAGAACAATAGAGCAATTAATCATACATGCAAAGATATGTGACACCAACGAGAAAAAATAGTATCCGTAAATGTTCCAGGCAATAAAGATGGTACCATTCATCTCAAATACTCCTGCCATCTAGCATGTTGCTTATGGAAAATAAAGAAAGAAAAAGTCCCAGGTTGAAGAGTAAATTTAAGATTTAGAATTCCTACATTAAGAAATAGTATTTTAACCGGTAAAGATGCTAAAGTTAGTTACCAAAATCCTCAAAACTCCCCTGATTCTTTTCTGAAATGTTTCTCGTGGAAATAAACAATGACATGGCTTTCATAACAAAGCTACTTAGATGTAGCGAATTTTCGGATTAAGCTATACTACAGAGTATGATGGATAAGCATTGAAAAATCTTCATCAAATGTGCCAGAACAGGATTAACATTAAGGCATATACATATACTAAGAAAGGAAATATCTATAATATAAAGGAGGGACGGCTTTATTCTTCTTAGGAGCAGTAAATTTCCCTCCCCACACTCCTCCTGTACTCTGCTACTCCCTCCCTCTACTCCCACCTCTCCCTACCCCTTCTCGTCCCAGCCCTCCTCCCAACTACTCCCCTCACTCACAAATCATTGCGTTCTCTCTTTTTCTCTCAACAATTTCTTGCTATATGATATATTTTTTAATTTTTGGTTCCATGCCCTCGAATACGAGTATTTAATTTATGATTCCGTGCCCGAGGGCACGGGCACACGCTAGTTGAAACATAAATAGTTTTCTTAATTGTTTGAGTCTGAAGCATGGACTATATTCAGGTTCGTACCTTGATGATTAAAAAGTTAGTTATTTAATGTATAGCTACAACTCTACAAGGAATATTCTATTTTTAAGCAGTGTCCTTCCAGGGTCAACTATTATGATATCTTGCAGCATAAATGTACTTGAAATCTCTAAAATCCATAAAATCATGGTCAACTTGTTTCCAGGGAAAGAAGGATTTCGTCAACAGATGAAGATATTTGTCAACAGTTGGGATTTGCTACAACTATAAAAAATCAGGCCATATGAACATGGACTCAAAAGTAGAATGATGACCATTATAAGATGCTACTACAACGCACAGCATCTCAAGGCATGAAACCTAGACAGGTGCAGATAAAGACCAAGAAATCAAGGTCTTACTTGGCAGGACATCACACCCTGCTTCTCTCTTTATTTCTTTAATAGTATAAGATACAACAGTAGTACCATACCCCCAGCACACAACCGCACCTCACCCCCCCCCCCCGGCAAAAAAAAAAACAAAAAACCTGTGTCGATTTGTGTCAAGGCAGATACCAAAGGGAATCATAGAGTTAATGCAACATAGCCCCTGCCCCATCAAAAATATGGCTATGCAAAGTTTTCCAGCTTGCAAGTTAGCTGAATTAGTAATAATCCCATCTCCTTGTTTAATTATAAAGCGTTGCTTAGCTCAATGATAAATTTTGCAAAAGTGTTTAAATCATGTTGGGAGGGGGGGGGGCATAAAATGTAAAAGGAAAAGACAAATTTTAATTGGACACTGTTTCCCTCTACAGCAGATAGGGAAAACATAACCACAAATGTAGCCAAAATTCACATGGAGAACATTCATCATTCACAAAGAAAAGGCCTGAGATAATATGTCTAAATTTTTAAACCATAGAAAACCTAGGTTCAAGGCACTCAAACTGCAGGAAGGAAAAAGGAAATACTGAAACCTTTCCAAATGAACCAAGAAGATATACAAAGGCACATAGAGCACAAATGCACAAGGCACGGGGTACGGGAAGCGGGCGGGAGAGAGAGAGAGAGAGAGAGAGAGCATAAGATTGTAATAGACTGCAGCAAATTAAACTGTTCAAAGCCTCCCAACTAACCTCGTGGTTTCTGAAGAAGCTTTCACCATGTAATTTAAAAATGTCAGCAACAGCAGTTCCTCCAACAGCCTGCTCTATTAACTTGTCACTGCAGGTATGATTGAAAATAAGATCATAAATTACAAGAAACTAGGAATAATTATATGTGACTTGAGTTGATCTCCGAAACGATATTGGCATTGGCAAATGTGATCACTGATTCACTAACAACAACCCCCTTAACCCAATCCCACAATATATGAAATTCGATTCTCAAGATGGTCAAATGCACTTTCCTATACAATCATTGATAGAGCTTGAAGATTGCATGCTCAGCATACTCATGTTTCTTAAGAGAACCAAGCAACTAGCAAGCTGACGACAAACCTGTCACAAAATGAATAACCAAGTACTTCTGACAAAACCCTGCCAATAGTTGTTTTTCCCGAGCCCATCATTCCTGCATTTTGATACAGCAATTATATACTGCTTATTACTAAGTCATTACAAAATAAATTATAAGCTCCCTCAATCTCATAGTCCTTATCCAAAAAGTCAAACATGCTTAGCATACCCGATTTTGCTTGAGATAGGCATTGTAACAAAATCCCATTTATGTTAGGGCTAATGCTAGAATACAATGGGATTCATAACCTTGATGTTGGAAAACGGAAATTTTAAGGGAGGAGGGCATCTAAACATGAGAAGAGGCATCATCCAATGGAACAAAGGAGTAAAACCAATTAAGGGAACCAACCAACAAGATATATACACCTTCCATTCAGATCCACTTCTATCTCCTCGGACTTGTTCTGCAATATATGTAATTTCCAGTGAGATGTATTCACAAAGGCATCAAAGAATAGACAAAATATTTGCATTTACTTCTAAATCTCTCCAAATCGGCACAAAAAGCTATCTGCAAACACGTAACACTAAACTATCAGCACCAGATGATTCAATTAATATCACGAATAGGAGGACTATTTTCAAAGGTCTTTCACATTTTTTAATCGAACAGTTGCTAATTAGTAAATCATGTGACATGACTATCCTCAACTCTTAGGAGAAACTATACCCAACTTCTCCTACAATCTCAAAGATAGCAATTCAGAATTACTTATAAAAAATAATCAATAAAAAGATTAGGAAAAATCTTATAAGAATTTATAAAGAAAATGCAGCTATGCTGCGGAGCCATTTTAACTAGAAAGTTGCATAACACTTTTGATATCTTGGATCAAATGAAAATACAAAGGGACATCACATACCTTCAAAAGCACATCTTCCTCAAAGGTAGCAGGAAAACTTCCCGACTCCAAAACCGAAGCTACAATAGAAAATTGAAAAAATAATATTTATTAAAAAACTGAAAACCTTATTTATTAATAGTTGCTAGTAAAACTTCCGGACTCCAAAACCGAAGCTTCAATAGAAAATTGAAAAAATAATATTTATTAAAAAACTGAAAACCTTATTTATTAATAGTTGCTAGTGCCATTTCTTCCACAACACCAATCATGATCATGTGGAGAAAGAGTATGCAACTGACCACCAAGGACTCTTGCAGTAGCTATAATCTTTTTCACATAAATCTTACAAGAAAATTCTAAATCAACTACACAAAGTCAAAATCCTCAAAATAAATCTTACCCGATAAACCCCTTCAAAAAACCTTCATGACAATGCTAATGATATCACTAAAAGCATCGATACCATCTCGCCACCTAGCGGCATTTATCTAACATGCTTGGACAAGTGTATGCCCTATATCGGTAAATCTTGTGTTTTATGTCTTAAAACTATCAACTATGAGACATAATGTATACTACTCCCTCCGTCCTAAAATAAATGTCCTATAACATTCATGGCCAAGAAGAAAATGATACACTCATCGTACACAAAAAGGGACACTCATTTTAGGATGGGGGAGTACCGAAATTCTAATAGAGAAAAAGAATATCCACCTTTCATCAAAGATGGAGTATGATACCTGGAAACATTTGTGTACAAGAAACCTTCAATTCCACTGGTCTCTGCCATGTCGAGGATTTCTTAGGATTATAATGACTCGAGATCAGCCCCCAAAGCCTCTGTTTTTTCCCAAACCTCGGTGGAAATCCCAAGGAATGGCATGGCATCATCACAGTCTTCTCGGAATAAGTCCATTTTGACAGCTGTAACTTCTGGGAAACATTGGCCTCCATTATTCAAGTAACTTGCAGCCCAAACACCTCAATTCAACCAGGAACTCAATTAGCTTACCACTGATAGTCTCAAAAAAAACAAGAACCAAACTTTGAATGATCAATACACCCTGTAAGGAAAACATTATTCAATCAGCTCTATCTTTGGGTGCCAACAAAACCATAAAACTTCAAAGCTACCCATCATTTGTGGACACATAACAACAGTTTCAAGATGGATATTTGTGTGTGCAGATATATGCTCCATTCGATCCAAAATAAGTTCCTTTGAATTTTTTATTTTTTATTTTGAGAAACAGGACACACTCGTGGGGATGTTACTGCAAAAAAACAGAACTAATGGGGGACATATCCAGCAGGCCAAAAACGAATTCACATGCCAGAAAGCCTAAGAATTACACATAAAAACCTCAAGGAGGTCTAAAACTAAAAATCCCAAAAACATCTTGTCTAAAATCAGCTTGCACATCTCTAAGAATATAATGGTCTAACACAATATCCGTAGAATGACCTAACTTGATAAGCTATCAGCTGCTTTATTAGCTTCTCTGTAAATGTGAGCAATGGAAGAATGCCCAAATAGGACCTTACATCTCTTAACAATGAAAATCAAACACCAACGAACCTGAACAGAATTGTTAATATTATCCACCAAGACTTTGGAGTCACTTTCCACCTCTTGAATCATCATGAGTCTATGTGAGCACAAAGGGAGATCAGGCAATAAGCTTCTACCCAGTTTCAGACAAGTCATTTGATTCTATCAACAAACTAATTTTTGGGTATGGTCAACACCTATGTCTATGTGAATCAAAAAAAAAAAAAAACCTTGTATGGACACAATCCTAGCCTTCTATTTCGAAAAACCGAAGTTTACCGAGTAGATATTTTTTCTCTTTTTTTTTTTGGATCACTCCTAAAAGGAATGCTAGTGCATACTTATTACGTATTGGAGGGAGCATAATTTAAATTTTTATCCTTTCTGAGCATATCCTGATTTGACATGAATAACCAAAATCGTGAATTGACATTCTCTCTCTTTTTTCCTCTTGTCAACTTCTCTAAGCAGCCAAACACAAACATGAGATCTCCCAATTAGGTTCAAACCTGACAGGTCAACCATTAAATTTCAGATTACTGTACCCATTCACACACACAAAATTTGTAGATTCTGGTACCCAATAATAACAGCATGCAGCTACAGCAAAATTTTGCAGCAAAAAAATTGGGTTGTGTAAATTACAGCAATCTGGACCTCCAGGTAGAACTAATGAAAAAAATCAATGACCGAGAACCGATTTTTACCTCTGAGAAATGCGAAAAGGTCAGTCTTGGAAAGATTGGGAGACGAAAACCAGGGTGGAAAAGTTCTAAGCTTCAGGGGATTAGGGTTTTGTCCGGAGAGGTTTGGTGAATCTTGGATGCCAGCTCTGTTCATAGTTAAATTTCTTACCAACAAACATTCAAAACCTCAAAAAAACGATGATGGGTAATGGTGGTAGGTGAGGTAAGGCCGCACGCACTGGTTTTCGGGTTCGGTAGAGTTTTTCTTTTTCCTTTCTACTTTTTTCCCTCTTTTTCCTAGTTCGGTAGGAGTAGTATGTGCCAGTCACGTGACTAATTTCCTACCCAAATAAAGGGTTGTTTGCTCAGTAAGTATATTAAGCGCATGGGCGCTTAATATTATAAGCGCCCGCCCGAATTTTTTTTTTTTGTTTTTTAATATGTAATGAACATAAATGATGAAAATGATGAACATGATATCATAATTTATATTTA
>JAOWAN010000005.1:13239860-13253813 GCA_028566635.1 Lobelia cardinalis
TTTGCGAATCTACAGTGGATCTAGAAGCGTTCCTGAAAAATCGATTAAACCGTTCGTTCCGTAATTCAAAGATAATTCTCTTAACATGAATTATGTTCATTCGCATGGATTCCTGAAGGATTTGGGGATTTAGTTTTTTGTTTTTCGCTGCATTGGTTCCCCAAATACCTAACATCCATAATGTGCACTTTCATAATCTGTAAGGAAAACAATATGGAACGAGGTGAGTTTAAATAACTCAGCAAGCTATCGAGCTGTAAATAAATAGAAGTATAGACATGAGCATAATTACACATTAAGATAAACATGTCAAATATTTAATAAGTACTCTAGAAGGTAATGAAAGTATATTGGCAAGAACATCAAAGGGTAAAAAAAACACCCGAACAGATAAAAACTCATACATGTACCAAAAGATATATAGTTAAAGTACACCTCAACGCACTTCATAACACCAATCCGTATAACCTGTAGATGATGAGCTTTCGTTGATGCATATTGCAGCCTGACTCAATGAATCCACAAGCGGAATAAAATAACAATGAGTCATGACGTATTATCCGCCGGAGTTTATCTCCCATGGAAATATTCATGGTGGGCGTGCTAACCCCGACCAAGGAGTAGTCTAAGGTCTAATCGAACCCCAGCTAGCACTAGTCACAACTGCATGCTAATTAGTGCCAATTATACTCTTAGTGAGCACGTGCTAAGTAAACAATCACACATATCAATCATAATTCCATCTCATAATCCATCTCAATCGAGTATAAATAAATTCAATTGTTTATTGAAAGTAACAAGTACTTCAAACAATTTCTAATTTATACATGGGAAGTAAGTAACAAGAAAGCAGACAAACAATTTGGTAACTAACTTTAAGAGAACAAAGCACATAAAAGAAATGTTTTTCCGCCTTCCTAACCAACCCTTAGCACAAAATGATCAATCAAACAATTTTTTTGTAGATTTCTTACATGAAACCTAGAATGACACAAAATATAAGCATTTAAGCCGATCAATCTCAAAACAAGATTTTAGATGCTTAACGAAATTCTAACAAGCATTTAACAATATTGTTTAACAAATGCTAAATGCTCATTAATTAGCTAGTGCCATTTTAACTAATCGACTCGAAGTCCATTTAGATTCTTTAAAAAACAAATGAACTCCTTCGATCTCTTAGCATTCACCCCTCGGCCTCCCGTTTTCACAATTACAAACGAGGAGTAATTTGTGTCGCCACCTTTTGTGATTTGGCCAAATTTCATTGCTCTCGCATAGTTTGACCAATATATAATGTCTACCCTTCTTATCCAAATTTATCTTTTTTTATAAAGGTAAGATGGCTATTTTAAATTCGAATTCTTCAAAAATAATAATTTTTTTCATTTCCTTTTCAATAATTTCACAATTTAATGGTTTAATTATAGGGTAACAAAATATTAAATATTAATATATAGCTAAAAAGATGAAATTAAGTCAAACAAAATAGTTAAACCATAATTTTATGTAACTTACATAAAAAGCAATAAAAGTTTATTTTTTCAAGAAATAAAATTCAAAATAAAACCTAAAAATGGTCATTTATAGTTTTTTAATAGAAAAGTGAAAAATGAATCAAACAATCCAATTAGGACTACTAGTCTCTTAGATCTGAATGAAGGAAGCATTTCTTATTACATAAACAAAGAAATAATATTATTGAAAGAAATTAATTAAGATATATTTATTAAATACAAATTTGTATATCTATCACTAATGTTAAAACCTAATTGTGAAAGAAATATTAAATTAACAACAACAACAAAAAAAACAACAACAACAAAAAAAAAATTATTCTTGATCTCAATCATAAAATTGAAAAGGAAAAAAAGTAAAATGAATAAAGTCAAAACAAGAATGGAGTGGAGAGCATGTGTTTCATATTTTTTGAATCTATTTTTGTTAGTTTATTTTAATATTTGATTTAAATGAAAAAAAGAAGAAAAATAAACTCATATTATTATTTATTAATATTTAATATTTTATAACTATTTATAATATTATTTTTAACCTCTTCACGATTTATATTACGATTTGGCTTTTATGTTTTTTGCTATGTACTAATATATTGTTTTTATAATCATTTATACTAACTATTATAATTAAATCATGATGTTATTAAATTATAGAAAAGAACACGAACGAATTTATTTTTGATAAATTATAATTATAATAACCATGTTACCATATAAGAAATAGGAATTTGGATAAAAGGGTAGATAATGTATAATTTTCTAATTACGAGGGAGGCATTTGAACTTCGTCAAACCACAGGGGGCAATGATGCAAATTACCCTACAAACGAGTGCCAAAACCAAAAAGGGGCCTAACATTTTGCGTACCACATTCCTGTCACTCCCTCTAGCTGGATTCAAAATGCCGTTATCCACTTCCCTAACTGCCTTTAGGGTTCCAGTTGCAACCCATGTTCATTCCCAGCGCAAGGTATGCCCCCTTCAATTCTAATTCAATTATCACTATTTCCAATTTTAAGTCCATCCTCTTCAGTTTATCCTACTTCCTAATTGCCCAGTATCTTCCTGTTTGGTTCAGAGAAAGTACTGAATTTATTTTTTTGGGGAACCTAAGAGATAGACATTTACTTGGTTGCTGTCGATATTGTACATTCATTTCTCGCTCAACGATTTTAATAACTGGAAATGGCTGTTGCTTTATTGATCAGTTTATGCATTAATTGATGCAATTTGTAGGGTCTGAACTGCAGGGGCGTCCACATAAAAGGTAAAGGGAACTTCTTCTGCCAAAGAATGGGCAATGGCAGGATTTCTAGAGATCTTGCACTTGCTTTTTGTTCGGTCTCTGGGGATACCCGTTCTTCAGCCCAATATGATGTGCCCTTTCCTAGTGATTATTCAGAACTTATTGATCAGGTGTGCTTTTACTGTTTTTGAGCGTTATATCTTTTCTCCAATCTTCAGTTTCACATATTTTCTTAAATAAAATTGCAATTTTGGGAACTAAATTGGCAATTTGTTTAATTAGATTCTAAAGCAATTATTGTAACTTGGAGATTTGGGGTTTACTAGAAGCAAAAAGGTTTATAAGTTTGCTGGATAGTGTTACTTTCATTGTAATACCTAACATAATAGTTCATTAGTGTGCATTAACTCCAAGATGTCAAGTTCGAAAACTCAGATACACGAGTCTCGGATGAAACAAGTTTGTTTATGCAAGAACATATGGTAAACGCATCAAAATATTATTTGGGTGTCTCAATGAATTGATGTTTAATATGTAAAACACTTCAATGCAGAATAATGTGGCTATTATTAGGGTATCTATTCTACCACCACAATGAATTGAAGTACAGTACATCATACTTAGCTGCAATAAGTACAGTTTGATTATGTAATTACTAGTTTACTACTACCTCGAGTAACACTCTTGATCATAGATGAACCAAATGAATGAATTTTCAGTATAGTTATTTATAATTATTAGGAGTTTTAGATATTAAATTAGTTCGATTATAATTTTAGAATGCTCGATTTTTGCTGTTTCTAGTCTCGCCAATTTTCCGTACACAACTAGTTAGCTTTGGCAACCTCTGCTTGAATCTGTAAATCTGAAAACATCATATTACATCTTTTCCATTGATTCAATGGAATGTTCATGCATATTGAACCATAACGGTAGAGACATTGGAGGAGAAATGGTCTGATTTGCATAGATTGTTCAAACTCGTCTTAGAGCATTTTTAAGAGCTTTTTGTTCTCTGGTTTGTTCCGAATATGCTTCGGCTCCAGGGTTGATGGCGTTGTCCTTTAGGAGTGTGGCACAATTGCCGAAGCTTCCTCTTCAGGAAGGAAGCTAGGAAATAATGGTGTCTTAATTCAAGTGGAGGGGGGGGGGCGGCGGCATAGAGAAGCGTTTAAAATTCCTTAGATGCTCTTTGGTAGGGAAGTTCGATAGACATGTGGGATTGGAACCGGAGATTGTTTCATGGGGCTAAAAAAGCTTGGAACACAACGATACCTGTTTTGGTACAACGACTACCGGAATTCAAGTTATTGTTTATTCTACCATCTCCGCAAGAAGTTGATCGTGTTTATAAGAGTTGTATCGAGCGCAAGGAAGGTGTCCCGTTATCTGTTCACGTTGGATCAGTAGTGTGGGTAGCAAGTGGCCTTTTGGTGGTGTCGAGAATCATGGATTATCGTCAAAAGGTTGCCACTTCATCTTTGGTGTTCAAGTGTCTTTAAAGACATTGGGGACAATTGTGGTGACTTCGTGGAGATGGATAATAACTGGGGCTGATCGTGGGAATTTGTCCACATCCAAATCATGTCAGACGGCCATGTTCCACCAGTAGTGGAGGTAGATTCTTGAACAACAATGTAGAGGGTTCAAGTGATCGTAGATATGCCTATAATAATGTTTGATCATAGAACTTATCGTCTTGGTAAGTAATCGGTTACTTGAGAAAATCTGAGGTCACAGGTGCGTGAAAAATCTGAGGCCACAGGTGCGCCGCTAGGATGGTGGAGGAGGATAGCAGAAGGAAGGCGTAGCAGGGTAGGAAATGGGAAGAGGAAATCTTGAATTCCCACTGCAAGATTCGTGGGATCAAAGATAAGGAAAAAGGTGTAACAGATGGAAGCGATTTCAAATCGCGGGAGAATTGGAGTATCCCAACCCAAAAGAAATCCTTCTGTTACAACGCTATGAGAAAGTATACACATTAAACCAAATTACCCAAAAACCCTGAACCTCGTGCAACTTAGAGAAGCATATTAGGGATACACATTTGAACAGGGAACCGGCAGTCAGTCTCAGGGCAAACAAGAGCGCCTTCTTCGAGATGGATCTCCAGAAGTGCATGGTGGAATTTCAGCGAGAAATCTTGGGATTTGAGCATCGAGGGTTCGACTTCTTAGGATAGGCCAGGGAAACCCATGGCCATGGAGCGGGAGGCGGCAGAGGGGTATTTTTGGTTAAAAATGGATAGGGGCGGCATTTAGCACCATTCCTAAAAGCCGACAGCTTCTTGCCCCTCAGCCCACTCTTAAAACCTGATCTAAAGCCCATTCTTCCTAACCTTTTCGTGTGGTGTGAAAAATTGGGTATGTGGATTCTTATGGTTTGAATTAAGGTTATTAATGGAAGAATATATTGTTCGTATTAAGTTTTGCTTAATTTTCTGCTTTGTCTTTTTCATTATGATTTGAATGTTGGTTTTGCTTGGATTTTTGAATGCGCATTGAATTTTGATGATGTAGTCATATAGCTTGATTGGAATATAAACATGATAGTACTTGGAAATCTTGTGTGCTTAAATTCAATTAGGTGCGATCCTCGAGCTCTTCCATTCTCTAGCCCACCAACTGTCAAGATTGTTCCTACTTTCTACCAAAAGAGAGAGACAGACATAGAAGTGCGTGGGAGATTTGGGATTTTTTTGAATAGGGTATTTTTGGTAATAGCGGCTAAGTAATCTGGGGCCGACATTTAGCAACCCAGTCTATAAAGTGGGCATTAAATCAGTTTTTGCTAGATTAGGCCTGTACCTTATTGGGCTGAGGAAAGAAAATCAAGTATGTCTGTTTCAGAAAAAGGGGGTCGCTGGATGTGGGCTGTCCTTTACGTCTCTGGTCAGGTCTCGGGTCTTCTTCAATACGGCCTCCGATTGATGCTAAATTTGGTTCTAAATCGAGGGAAGTGACTCAGGGACTAGAGGCCACTGCTCCTCACTTTTTGATGACAGCAACCTACAATCTGAGCAGCTCCAGACAAGAACAATAGCGCCGATTATTGGCAGCGCTTGGGGCACAGGCTGTCGGCAGAGTAAAGAAATCTGCTGCAAGTCTATTGATGCTTGATTTGGTTCTAAATCGAGGGAAGTATTTCGGGCACTAGTGGCGACTTCTTCTCATCCGGGTTTCAAAGAATTAGTGGGTAACTAGTGGGGGGAGTGTGTGATTTAGGGTGGAGAGGTTATGTTTTGACGTGCAAGTTGAGATTCTTGAAGGAGAAGCTAAAGATTTGGATTATGGAGGTGTTTGGGGATATTAGGGTACGCAAGGGAGATCTTATTAGGGATGTGGAGGAGTTGGATAGGGCAGAAGAACTAGGCGTTTGCCGTTTGTCGTATGATAAATTTAATAGGCGGTCTAGACAAATCGAGGAGTTCAAGGATATTCTACTTAAACAAGATGATAGTTGGCGTTAATAGGCTTGAATGAAATGGATCAAGGAAGTGAATTGCATTTCCAAGTTGTTTCAAAAGGGTGGCTACACGAAAGCGTAGACGGGAACATCAAGGAGATTGAGATGGAAGATGGTGCTGGTGTTAGAGATGTGTGGATAATTGCTAAGGAGATTTCTGGTTTTTAAGAGAACTTATATTCTTAGAATATTGTTACTCGACCAATGTTTAAGGGGGTGCGAAAGCGTAGACGGGAACATCAAGGAGATTGAGATGGAAGATGGTGCTGGTGTTAGAGATGTGTGGATAATTGCTAAGGAGATTTCTGGTTTTTAAGAGAACTTATATTCTTAGAATATTGTTACTCGACCAATGTTTAAGGGGGTGGACTGGAGTCCTATTTGGGAGGAGAAGGCAGAGGGGTTAGAGAGACCGTTTGAGGAGGCTGAAATTTGGTGAGCCATTTCAAATTTAGCAGGCGGCGGCCAAATGGGTTTACTATGACTTTTTTCTCATTCATGTTTGGACATCGTGAAGAGTGATAGTCTTAGAGTGATGACTTCTATGCTAACGGGGTTATGAGCCAAGTATCAATTCCAAGTTCATAATCCTCATTCCTAAAAAGGAGAGTTCTCTTAGATTAAGGATTTTCGGCCCATTACCCTTGTGACTAGCATTTACAAGATTATTACTAAGGTGCTCAGCATCAGACTTGGAGACATATTGGGTGATACCATCTCCGAAGCTCAATGTGCTTTTGTTAAGGGTCGTCAAATGATTGATGGTGCTTTAGTGGCTAATGTTGTTTTATATCTTACAAGAAGGGGCTTGAAAGGGCTTATTCTTCAGTTGGATTTTGAGAAGGGGTATTCGCGGGTTAATTGGCGTTTCCTTGATCTAGTAATGGATAGGAAATGTTTCGGCTCTAGATGGTGTAGAAGGATCCGAGGGAGTCTTTCCTCTTCCTCGTTCTCTGTTATGGTTAATGCGGAGCCTAAGGAATGATTTCGTGCTTCAAGAGGACTTCGTTGGGGGATTTGATGTCTCATTTTCTTTTCTCGCTAGTTGCTGATGGTCTTAGCAGGTTGCTCTTGAGGAGTGAAGCGAGAGGTGTTTTAGAGGGTTGTTCGGTAGGAAATGACGGGATGAAGGTCTCTCACCTTCAATATACTGACGGTACTATGCTATTTTTGTCCGCTGTGCGTGGTGGATTTTCGAACGTCCTCATCATTCTTCAACTCTTTGAGATTGCGTAGGCCTTAAAATCAATTTAAGCAAGCGTGGTTTAGCAGGAACAAATGTTGAACCTTCGATTTTAAGTTTGTATGCTAATTGTTTGAGTTATTGGTTATATGAAGTGTCTTTTTCCTATCTTGAACTTCCTTTAGGTGGAAATTCTAGGGCGACTAAGTTAGGGGATTCGGTTATTGACAAGGCATCTAAGTGGCTAGGTGGGTGGTAGGGAAACTATTTTTCTTTAGGGGGAAGAGTTACTCTTGAGTAATGTTTATCTAGTTTGTCCCTACTTAAGCTATCCGGGGGGTAGCCGAGCGTATAAAGGGGATCATGTGTCAGTTTTTGTGGTGTGGAACTAGCGAAGGGAGTAAGAATCATTTGGAAGCGAGGGGAGTTAGGATCATTTGGTGGCTTGGAAGATGATGAGGAGGACTTAGGAGGAAGAGGAGGGGGGGGGGGTTAGGGCTCGGGAACTTGGCTATCAAAATTTTTTTTTGATTGGCAAGTGATTATGACGTTTTTTGCTGGAGCATTGTCTCTAGCATAGAGTTATTCGGAGTAAGTTTGATATTAACCATTATGGTGGGATGCATCCAAGAGTTTTTCTATCACGTGTACTTGTCCCTCGATGTTCAATTCTAGTTGTTTTCACATCTTCTATCTTCATATCCTTTATGAGGTTGGCCTTGGAAATCGAGTTCGGTATTGGGAGGATCATTGGATAGGGAACTTTCCTCTTAAGTTCTTTTTACTCGGTTGTTTCGGCTTTCTAGTTTTTATGACGCTCCAATTGCTGCTTTTCTTGTTAGGGAGGGGGTTAGGTTACTTGAAATTTTTCACTTTGTGAGGAATCTTAGTGATAGAGAATCCCCGTCGGATGCAAAATTACTTCTTCTATTGTATTCTTTTCGTCCTCCGGATCTTCAGTCAAGATCGCTGAATTTGGGTTCATGAACAGTTGAGGTCTTTTATGGTAAGTCTTTCACTTAAATGCTTCGCCCAAATACACATCTTGACTTTCCTCTTTACAATTTCATTTGGAAGTTCAAGGTTCCGTTTAAATGTAGTCTTTGCTTGGTTAGTGGTCCTTTGGTTTCGGATTCAGATCCTTGGTCGATTGAATACTAATAATTGACCGCAAAGGAGACAACCGAAGACATATATCTCTCCATATGTGTTTGTTATATATATGAGAGCTAGCGAGTCTCATGAGCATTTGTTGATGCCATATGGTTTGGAGTTTTTGGTGCAGGTTGTTTGGGGTATAAAGTACAATCTGCATTATGCCTCGCAGTGTGGAGGATTTTGTATGAATAGTCATTTGGGTTTTGGTCGATCAGTGAATGCTTCTTTGTTATGGGGATGTGCCGTTTTCAGCCTGTTGTGCAATATTTTTCACTTTGTGAGGAATCTTAGTGATAGAGAATCCCCGTCGGATGCAAAATTACTTCTTCTATTGTATTCTTTTCGTCCTCCGGATCTTCAGTCAAGATCGCTGAATTTGGGTTCATGAACAGTTGAGGTCTTTTATGGTAAGTCTTTCACTTAAATGCTTCGCCCAAATACACATCTTGACTTTCCTCTTTACAATTTCATTTGGAAGTTCAAGGTTCCGTTTAAATGTAGTCTTTGCTTGGTTAGTGGTCCTTTGGTTTCGGATTCAGATCCTTGGTCGATTGAATACTAATAATTGACCGCAAAGGAGACAACCGAAGACATATATCTCTCCATATGTGTTTGTTATATATATGAGAGCTAGCGAGTCTCATGAGCATTTGTTGATGCCATATGGTTTGGAGTTTTTGGTGCAGGTTGTTTGGGGTATAAAGTACAATCTGCATTATGCCTCGCAGTGTGGAGGATTTTGTATGAATAGTCATTTGGGTTTTGGTCGATCAGTGAATGCTTCTTTGTTATGGGGATGTGCCGTTTTCAGCCTGTTGTGCAATATTTGATTGAGAGGAATTCTCGAATTTTCAGAGATCGAGAACTATCGCTTTCGGTTTTGTGGAAGAAAATCATTGTGGAGTCTTCTCCTTGGGCTAGGAGTTTTGGTGCTTTCTAGGGTGTCTTTGTGAAATTTGTCTATGTGAAATTTGTCTATGTGAAATTTGTCTAGAGATTGGAGAGCTGCTATACAGTAATTTGTGTGGATTTGTGGTTTTTGATTTTTGATGGACTTCTTGTTCGCCTTCTTTCTAACCTCTTTTCTCCATCAATGATATTCATTCTTTTATCGATTTTTTTTTCTTTCTTTCTTTTGGTCGTAACTTGTGATACATATTTACTGATGAAAGGAAAGCAACTTTGATTATATTATCTACAGAAATAATGTGTGCTCTTGAGTAATGTTCTCAATCCAAATAAGCATTTGGCTAGGACAAGTCCGTAGATCCTTATTTGCTGATCAGCAACTGTTTCCTGACGGATCAATACCGAATCAGTCATATTGGTTATTTCTTTTAAGTATATCTCTTTCCCTGGTGCTGTCACAGTTGGCAGCCATATATACGGGTGCGGGGTAAAGCTTGCAGTTACTTACACATCTCCAAGCTGTCTTAAGGTATAAAAGAAAAGGAGTACCAGGAAAGGGGGGAAATAGTGGAAGGAAATGAGGAGGGAACAGAGGCTTGCGGGGTATTATTATTAAGCTTAAACACATATTCATGAGGTGAAAGGACGAAATCAGTTTTTCAACAGCAAGGCCAATCAGTTTCATTCATTCCTTCAGTGATTTTGGTGTATGAAAATCTTTTTGTCATTGCAACTATGCCACACTTGAAGCTGATGCATGTGGACTTGAAACTAGTGCAAGCTGGCTACCAACAATCCGATCAGCCTCCCTAATGAACTCTCTTATCTAGGCTTATAGCTATTTTAAGCTGTACACGATGAAAATGATAGAACTGCATGAAAAAAAATGCACATGACCTTTTAACGTTCTAGCTTTGAGATTTTTTAAGTATGACTTCAGCTTTCATTACATATCAAATTGTGCATATGCCCATTGGATGAATCAACAAGCCTAACTACCCACTTTTGTCAAGGGGTGTCTGATGAATGCCCTATCGAAGACACTTCTGAATGATCTATGATTGCTTTTTAGTTTTTCAGATGTCATTCTTTTATTTGGGGATTATTAGAATTTTAGTTATCATAGTCCAAGTAGAATTAGTATTAGAGTTATATTTTAAATAGATTCCTAGTATACGTAGGATTTCTTTTCCATATTGTTATTTCAATAATTAGCCCAAGTCCTAGTAGGCTGAGGATTTACTTCTGTCTTATAAATATCGATGTAACCTCCCATCGTTAATTCAGACTTGATTAATAAGATTTGAGTTTGGCTTCTGCCCTTGAGGCCTGCGGGCATGGCTGATCCCTTTCGAGGGTAAGGGTTTAGTCTCCTTCTTTCTCTCTTTCTCCCTCTTCTTCTATTTGCTGATCTATTTCTGTTTTTCTGTACCCTTCCGCCACTAGTTAGCCTTTCCAACTTGACAAGGACCCCTTGCTATTCATTTGGCAAGTCAGTTGTTCAAGCAGAAAGTATAAGGCTGCCACTATGAGATAATCATCTCAAGATTGACACTCTATTAGTTCTCCAGGCATCAAGTCCAGCTGTCTTTAATTCACACGACAATTAAATGCTTGTTTCCTAAGCAAAATGTTCATCCAGTTTCATCCCACTATAGGTCAAATGTCATTCCGTGATAGTTCAAAACTGCATTGCGATTGATATACGTACCAAATCAGTGCTAAGTTGTCAATCCCACTAATTTCCGTTGGACTCCTTGCATACCTACTTCTAAGGATATATAGTCAAAACGTGCCCCGTGCTAGCCATAGATTTACTTTGATCCATGAAAAACAGAATACAACACTGAGTATGTTCCCAATGTATCCAACCCTAGAACCACATACAGTTTATTGTTGCTAAATCTAGTGTTGCCACAAATTTTCGAGTGATCCCATACAAATTTGGCTTTAGTCCTTGACATGAGTCGATTAGAGGTGTGAACTGAGTGCATGAAAAAGAAAAAACCTACATGGTTATATTTGTCAACTTTTAGTTTAGCATAATATACCAATCACATTTGCATATCTGAAATGGACCATCTTTTCCCAGTGGCCCCTTCCCCTCAGAAATTTCTTGAAGGAATTTTGCCATACGGGCACTTGAACAAATTTGAAACCCGAAAAGGGCTTACTGTAGTTCTGCATTCAGCTACTGGTAGATACTGGCATATTTTATTGTAATTTTTCTTGGTATTTGTTCTTCTTTTCCTCTTCAAAACATGAGTGTATATATGTAAATTTTGTGTTATTCCTCATTTCTTCTTTTGCAGTTATTACTTGGTTGATACTGAAAATTGGGCCTGTAATGACTAACAGGCTAAAGAAGCAACTGAATTGGCTTTAAAGGATAATAAGCAACTGATGGTGCGTTGAGATTAACTCCTTTTCTAGTTTAAGAATAGTAGATCAAAGTAGTATATCTAGAATTCCCATAAAGTTTGTGCCCAACTAGTTTCTACCAACAGGAGATTGAATTTCCAACTGCTGGACTGGAATCAGTTCCAGGTTCATTCTTGTTGGCTTTGATCTTTGTTATGTTTCATATCATTTATTACTTATTTCGTTTTCTTTCCCCTTCATTGTACTGTCTCGTGCTACATGACTTTGTTATATGCTTGCATTACGATTTGTCAGGTGATGGTGAAGGTGGTATAGAAATGACTGGAAGCATGCAATTGATGCGCAAGTTTTGTGACCTCCTTGTAAAACCAGAGAAAGTTACTCGGACAAGAATAGTATGTCTAGCTCTTTTGATTTTATAAACATATTTTCTTGACTGATCTCATATAAAAGAAAATCTCTATACAAATTGCATTAGTGGATCCAAACAATGGACATATGTAATGATCGACTTCGACAGATGGCTATTCGAGGTTTCCCTTGGTAAGTTGGTGTTTATCTTTGTACAAATGTACGCACATGGTAAAAGTTTGAAATTTCACATGGATTGAGAACTTAATAAAAAGGCCAAGATTTCTTCCGTATGTACATGAGTTTCATAACCTATTCTGCTCTGATTTCAGTAGCAAAATTCGTAACTTTGATTCTGATTATATTGTAGTTTCTACCATGTCTCATATATGTTCATGAACCTTTGCATTGAAAATTTTCAGTTTTTCCCGGAGGCTAATGAAGTTCAGTTTGCACGGGAGTCAGTGTTTGGAGGAGCTTCGCTAAAGTTGGATTATCTGACAAAGCCATCATTCTTTCAAGACTTTGGCTTTGTGGAAAAAGTCAAAATGCTGGACCGGGTGAAAATAGAAGATGAGCTATTTGTAGTTGGTTATCCGTATTTCAATGTCGATGGTAGATGCAGGCTCTTCATGTTCCTTCTATATATCTATATATAGTTACAGCAGTCTTAACATCAATTATCTGTTTACACCCACTTTTATATTCAATTTTCTGTACCCAGAAATGCTTGTGGTGGAAGAGCTTTACAAAGAAGCTGTGGAGAATACAGAACGACAACTGATTATATTTAATGGGGAACTTGATCGTATCAGATCTGGCTGTATCCTTTCCCCTTGAAGTTGCATCATCAAATAATTTAGCAACTGCTCCGGATATCTATTGACTTCCGATGATTGTCCTTGAGATGTATTAGATTACCCATCTTTCTTCTATCCGAAGCTAGCTGCACTTTCTAAGACGCTCTTTCCCAAGATGGAGACTGTATATTACATTCACAATTTCAAAGGCCGCAGTGGTGGGACCCTTTTCAGGTTTGATGCTTATACTCTTCACTCTTTTGCTACCGTAGGCAAGAATCAAAACCTATGGTTTTGTTGAATAGTTTACTGCACTTAGTGCAAAAACATTCTCTGTGGGAAGTTTATGCCTGATCATGCTTTATGCAACTATGCACTTTCTTCTTTTTCATTCTTTTCCGGTTTCCATGTAAAATTCTGTCAGGAGTTACCCTGGTCCATGGAAGGTGCTTAGAAGAGTTGGAAGTAATTATGTTTGCATGCACCAGCAGGAAGTTATGCCTTCCCTTAAGGAGGTTGCCTTGGATATTCTTCCCTCTGCATGAATACTATTTGGTGAGGGACTTCGACTCATTTCCAGCTTTATAATATTTCCTTAATGCATTTACACGTGGTCGGCCGTCTTGCAAGACTTTTGATGAATGTATACATGGTGTTTTGACATACTCTGTTACAGGATAGTTTGCCCAAAAAACTTTTCCATAATCTCTCTCTCCTTCCCCCCTCCCCTCCCCCCCCCCCCACCTCACCCCAACCCCCCAGCACCCCCTTACCACTCAAGTAATGGCACTTTTGAAACGTCTGATATCCAAGAGATACATAACAACCCGTTGAAGTGAGTATTATGGCATAGTTCTTCATTTCTCAACTTATTGATTGCATGCGTGAGGCAGCCACCCATCATTGGATTCTTTCACGGAAGGAGTCGCAAAGGTTTATGTT
>JAOWAN010000005.1:13264991-13278725 GCA_028566635.1 Lobelia cardinalis
CAGGAGCACTAAACCTGCAAACAAGAGGAACAAAGATACAAGCTGAAGCAAATTTGTTTTACATCCATTGATATCCAACTAAGGTTTCTTTTAAACAAATAACAAACAATTCACATGAAAAGAGGAAGGCCTAGACAGTAAAATCAGAAATGAATTTGGAAATAATGAACGCTTAATGCATCTTGTATATCTACATTTACTATTACCGCCACATAACTAGACAAATGCCAGGAGGTAATTATTCTTCTATCAGAGGTACTTCTATAGTTGCAGTGGTTAAAAGAAACAGGTAACAGTCATACCCAAAAGCACATGGGTAAAGGGTAAAGACAACATCTTGTAAAGTTTGACAACATGAAAAACAAATATTTCGTTGGAAATGCACGCTGAAACTAACAATAATATATAAATGAACAAATCAACGGAGAAAAAAGTGAATATGGTCTTCGATAAAATCCCATATAATTTTCTTTGTTTTCATGTTCATTGAGGAGATCAAAGATGTATTGGAAAGCATGAACACTTGGATGCCTGGATAAAATGTATGCCATATAGTCGGCAACAGAAAACAAAAACTGCAGACCTACATATTGTAAAATGGCAGGTACAGACAAACCCTTTAGGAACAATGCCGAACAGACAAGAAATCAACAGAACATTTTGCTTCAGCAGAACAAAAGCTATCTAAATGAATACCAAATCTAAAACCTTAAAATGAGGCCAAAAAGAGTTACAAGTGCTCATCCAAAGAGATATCAAAACTACAGTTGACAGATATCTTCATCTGCAAATTTTTATAGACCGCTCACTCCAGACATACAGCATTTTAGCGCTAGAGAGCACCAATAAGGAAAGCTCCTGAAGGACCAACCTAAAGAAGAAAAATTACACCAAAAATCCATGCAAAATATAATCAAATTATGCTGCTTTCTTTAACATAAATGGCAACAACATCAAGAAAGCTTTAGTCCCAATCACTTGGGGTCGGCCACATGCATTTTTCGCCGGTCCACGCGATCCAATGTCAAGTCATTCAGACCACGATCTTTTATGTCTTTTCATATTACCAATGTCCATATTAACTTTGGCACACCCCGTAGCTTGATTAAGACTAATATCATCACACTTCATAACTTGATCAGTAAGGGGCCTACGTTGTACATGATTGCACCATCTTAGGCTGTTCTCTCTCATTTTCTCTACTATAGGAGCAACTTTTACCGTTTCTCGTATTTGTTCATTACGAATTTTATCTTTTCTAGTTTTACAATTCATCCATCGTAGCATTCGCATTCTCGCTACACTCACCTTGTTAACCCCTCTCATCTAGGACCGACCAAATTAACTCCGGGAAGTCTAATCTTATGCCTTCTCTAGGTCCTTCAAGACCACATGCAGATCCTTTTTTCCTTCCATATAGCGTTCCATCAATCTCCCTTACATGTAGATAGCCTCTACTGTTGATCCACCCGACATAAAACCAAATCGATTCTCCAATCTGATGTCTCCCTCCTTAATTAACTTTCAGCTATTCTCTCCCAAAGCTTCATTGTATGACTCAATAAATTATTACCTCTATAATTCATGCAACTTTGAATGTCACCTTTATCATAAATGGCAATTTAGAATATTGTAACTTCCAATATCTCTCTAACTGAATTTCCCAATATAATCATTAGCTCGACTATAGATCACCCTTCTTATACATGTTGAGACTCAATATACTATTCCAATGCTTTTCATCATCCAAACCTCAACAGGAAAATAATATTTGGAAATGCCGAAATGCACGAATATGTCCATTATGATCGCTTCTTTCTAACACTAAACTTGCAAGGATGATAGGTAGCAAACTCTACAAAGGTACTCCAAATTTTCATGAGCTGATACAAATCAAACTCGACAAAGGTAAAACTAATGCAAGTCCTTTATCTATAAGTAGTTTATCACGCCATACTTATGTTCTGTAAATTAAGAACCCACCCTTACGATAGATAAGGCTTCTCAATGCAATTCCTCCAACTTTAGATTAACATAATTGCAAATACAAGATACGGTGAAAGTGCTCCCAAAGTAGAGAAAATGGGAGAGAATTGGTTAAGATGGTTTCAACACATACAATATATGCCTCTTAGTGCATCCACTAGGAAAGTGTGATGATATCAACCTCAATCGAGTTAGGGGTAGGGAAAGAAGAAAACAACTCATATGAATATCTATAACATAAGATGACCTTGCATTTGACCGTATTGAATGGCGGAAAAGGATTCATGTAGCCGACCCAAAGTGATTGGGAATAAGGCCGAGTTGAGTTGAATTGGAAACAGGACCAACTAGTGGGGCTTACTTGCAGCAAACCATTGGTTATAATTTCTTTTGCTTTTCCAGATACCATGATGATTCTGTAGCTCGTCTTGTGGCCCATGGTTATCTTCATAACTTATGGGGATGGATATTCAGAGACACTTTCTCTATTATGGTACGTGTGATTTAAGCCTGGCAATTTGGGTTAAATGGGTTGTAATGGGTTGAGTTACAATAAATAACAGGTTGTAATGGGTTCAACCTATTATAATCCATTTAATTAACCAATCAACTCAATTATGTAATAAATAGGTTAAGCTAAAATTAAATTATCATTTAAATACTCTTTCGTACAAAAAAAATATTTTTTACATACTCTAATATACAATTTTATTATTAAATGGGTTGAAACGAGTTAAGCTGTTTAGCAGGTTAAAGCAGGTTAAAGCAGGTTAAAATGGGTTAATGGGTAACAAATTGCCAGCCCTAGTGTGATTGCACTGATTTGTATGTGGTATGGCAGACTGGCGTGCTTAGTTTGGTAGATTTAATGACATGGTGCAAACATCTATCCACCTCGGAACATGTGTGGCTACTTAGCTAGACTCTAAACCAAAAAAGACTGATTAGCGGATTGAATAAGCTACCGGTTACTCATCATATCGTTAGGTTCTTTATTTTTTCTTCTTTATATGAAAAGAAGTTTATTAGAAAGAACAAAAATAAACAGAGAAAATGATCATGAAGAAGCTAAGCAACAAGACGGGACTACATCTAAAAGAGCAAAGCATCTCAATCCTGTGGATCACATAAATAAGTGCCTCAAAGGTCATTCTATATCTTCTCCAGGAACTAGACTCTCATAGATGCCTTGGAGCAGATACGGTGTTATCTCAAGGAAGCTCTAAGACATGGCATTCAATATAGTACTCATGACCACTCTGGGGTAAATGTTTTTCTAAATGCAAATAGGGCGAATGGGATCTTGTTAGCGTCTTTGCCAGAATAATATCTTTGGGGTACTAGAAATAAGGTGATTGACTTATTGCACAATGTATCAGTTAGCTTACGTGGATACATTAACACCGATTAGTCTTGACTCTTGGTAGTGCAACACCCAAGACAGATTGCTGTAAATATTAAGCTGTTGATCTTATTATTAATATATCAATGAGACAATTTCTAGTGGGCCAAAAACATGAGGTTGATTTTACGTCGGAGAAAATTTCAGTAGATCTTCCGGTCATGTTAATAATAGAGAGCATTTATATGATTTCTTAATGAAAGCTATAAGGGCTTTAGTGTTAATTTTTTGTGCCAAGATGCGCATAGTTATCCTCTATGATCAATTCTTTTAAGGAAGCTTTGACTGGACGTAAGAGTGATGATTGTGTGTGGCAAGATGGACTAACATCTATATACCCGGATTGAGGGGAAGGGGAGTAGATAGCCAAACAGTATAATCTTTTTTAGAAAGAACATAATGTCCATTATTTGTGCCAGCATTATGAAGAATACAAATGAACAAGTAAATTCCATATTTAATTAAAACGCCTGAAGTAATGCCAAATCTTAACGGAGGCGATTTCAAGAGCATCAAGGACCCAAAAGCAAAGAGCACAATAGTGTTTCAGATACTTACTGACTTTCGTGATCTGACGATGAAGCATTCCTCCCACTATCCATCCCAGATTTATATTCAAAAGAATGGTACTTATTACCATTAGCAACCAGTGACTCTTGATGCTGTAACATCATCCAAAAATCATTAATTCAAACTCCAAGGTGCATCCATCCACAAGATTCATATAGATATTTTGATTGACTAGTAATCTCGACATATGCGATGCGTGTGTGAATTGATCATATTATCAAGTAGACAATGAATATCGTTTAAATTGGAGAAGCAAAGTGCTCCACGATGATTACCAGGTACTGAATTTTTTCAATTTTAATTAGAGTTGTGGGAAATGTTTCTAAGTAGTAAACTTTTTGAGCAATTGCTTTGTAAACTTAATGGGGTAAATTGACAAAATTGTAATGTCAATTTGTGACAGGGCTTCAAATCTCCCTTTTCCCCTTTATAGTATTAGAGATTAGAGATATGATTTGAAGATCAGACAGACAATAATCATCCATGTCAGTGAAAATAAGAAAAATTCCAAAAGAATGAAAGTACATTTAGACCAAGAAAACAACCTCTAGTACCAATAATATTACTGTTTTGAGAAACGTTACCTGATCAATGACAGATTCAATTTTTTCTTTCCAAATTAATGCCTCCTGAATGTTGAAAGCTGCCATCTGAGCGAAAAAGAATCAATATTTATTCCTGACAGTGCTACAAAGATAAAGTACATGGAATAACAGCAATTATTAGATTAAGCATAAAATATTAATGAGATGGACAGGTTACATCTCAGAACCAGTCATTGAAGGGTAAAGGTGTGCATAATGCAAAGTCCAATTAGTGAGAGTTTGGAACCATATCATGAGCTCTTCTTCCTTCTGCCGTAATTATAACTCCATTGAGATGTTAGGTCAAAACTCAAAACATAAACGTAGCTCATCCACATGAACAAATATGTGCAAATTCTACAAAATAACCACCTTGAAGCATCCAAGACCACCATCAAAAGACCATTAACCAACGTACCAAAGTTGTATATCACTACTGACTAATCAAGAATCAGGAACTACCTCTTCATTTGAGAGGTTTAATATTAATTTTTCTTCTTTTTGGATAAGAAAAGAATTGATAGCACAGCAAGAAGGATGAGATTTCCATCAGAACCAACAAAAACAGAGAAAAGCAACAAAGAAATATAAAAACCAACGAGTGACACTTTCCAATCCCTCGAAGCAGAGATATAAGAACCCAGCAGAAGGCACCCCTTGCCTAGGCCCAAAGAGAGGCCTAAAAAACCAATCTATCCCATAAAAGTTACTGCAACAAAGCCTGATTCCTAAAATTACACAATTTTCTGTCAAAATAAAACTCATTGCCACGACAAACTCTTATACTTAGCAGACCCAAACCCACAAAACGGACTCTGAAGATGAAATAAAATAGAATCTTGGACAACCCAAACCTCACCAGACACGCCAAACATGATTACTGACATTTTACCGTCAACCCTCCTAACCAGAACACTTATGGATCTAGATTTTATGTGTCCAAACCATCTCGAGCAATGTTCACAGATAGTTTCCTATTGTAGCTATTTTTACTGTCTCACAAATGTAGTCAAAATTGAATGTTACATGTTCTTCAACAACACACTGTTTCCCTTCTTATTGCAGCTACCGTGATTTGATTTACAAGTTTCTTCATTGCAAAACTCATTTTTCCAAAGAGTAAAGCAGGTAAAAATAGCAACCCTATGGTTTCCGTTCAACTTTATGATAATCGCTGGCATACAACACTGGCACAATTCTCCATTTTACCCAGCCTAGTTCTATTCTGTGACTAACATCATTCCCAGTTCTTTGTCATGATTAGTACTCAGCCAAATGAAAAAAATGATCTCTTTGTGGTACTTTTGGCATAACACATAATTGTGCCTCCATTAGTTCTGATATTGTGGATAAAAGGTACATTCCATGTATTGTGTAAATCCTACTTATTCTAACTTCCGCATTACTAAATCTTCTCCCCATTTATCTAATTTAGCATTAACTCCTCAGACTGTCTCGTCAATCGAAGGTCATATCATCCGCAGTTAACATGCACCAAAATATGTCATCTAGTATAGCTTTAGACAACCCTTCCATACTAAGGCACCAGCACACAAACTTGAACCCAATCCAGCAATCCTTCATGTATTCCCACCTTAAGGAGTTTCTCTGACTTCAGCCACAACTATAGCATGCATAACCTTGATCACATCAGCATACTTCTGCACCAAATTTCTTTAATACCATAAAATTCTCTCTTCGTAACTGAATATTGACATATGAATTGTCTCTTTAATGAGTTTGTTTTGACTCCGCCATTACTTCTTCACTTGATTTTTTATTAGCATGTGAGTGCGCTGCCACATAAGGATGGAAAGGCACCCTGAATACTCAATGATCCGCCCCTAGTAGTGGGTTTGGGAATACTTCTCCAAATCCAGGTGGGTTGCTGGTTGGATTTGGTTTTACTCCCCAACTGCCCCGCCCCTTTTACATATCTTTTTATCAAAATACCTCTATTAATTGTGTTTATTATATCTACAAACTATGCTACCTACATCCTACACTTTCGCCAAAGCATATGTGTCCAACATGTGACATAAGGGTGTGGGTGTGGATTTGGGTCTGTTTTACACTACTTTTGGTGAAAAATTTTACAATTTATGAGGATCCGACACACGGATCAGCACCCGTGTCGGATTCTCGTAACTGAACCCAGGTAACATAGTCTACCAAAATATTTTGACACATGAATTACTCATACCAGCACATTCCTTTCTTTAAATCTCCTAAGAAACTTTAAGGGTTGGGTCACCATGTTGATTTTTACTGTTTTTTTTGTTTTCATTTTTGACAACATTGGACCACGAAGCTAGTTTTTTTTTCTCGTTTTTAATGGTTTTTGTTTTAACTTTCCATCTATATACCCCTACACCTATAAACACTATCGCACAGTCAAATCAAACATATCACATTATATTTTAATACATCAAACTACACCACACATTTATTTCTCTCTCCTCCCACTCTCCTCTTTCTCTCTCTCACACTCTCTCTACCCATTTCTGATTCCTTCCCATTCCCTCCCTCACTCTCTCTCCCATTATCTATCTCTCTCTCTCTTCCATACACCCATCACATTAATTTTGCAAAACCATCTCTCCCCGTCTCCCTCCAAACATAGATTTTAAGGTAATGCAGGTCAGCTCAGGTATGATCTGATGGGTTTAGGGCCAAGCAGATTGGGGTGAGTTTTTTACCCTAGGGTTGGGGAATAGGAGCAGGTTGAAAATTGTTAAGCCCGCTCTGAAACCGACCCATCGCCATCCCCACCCACACGTGTGAACTTAATCACTAAGTGGGTAGATGAACTTACTCAACAATTAAAATGAAAATGTCATTGCCCAATACACTGCACTAACAACAAGTGATGACTGGATACAAAGCTAGTGCATTTATTGACATGCAGTCCAAACATGGAACCACATGAGGTAAGATAAAACAAATCATGTGTGGTGCTGCTACCTGCTAGCTCAGTTTCAGATAAAGCACATCATGAATACCACCGAAAGAAACAAAATTTTACAGCGACATATCACGTATCATTTGGAGGGGTAACTTAGTGCAATTCATGCAAAAGTTATGTATGAAAATTCATATGCACATTTCCGAAACAAGACCCCGATCACAAAAGTGCCACAGCAGTCAGCAGCCCAAACTAACCACAAGAATTGATAGGTCAACAGCATATCTCTACTTCCAAAAACAGTAATTGCTAAACTATGTACTGTGGCAAGCAAAAAACTTCTACTGAGCTTCACGACATGGAGGAGATACTGACTGCATTTTCCAGGAAAGAAGTCGTATACAAAATTAAAATTCAGTTCAAGCTTATTTATAACTCGGCACAAATCTGTAACAAATCAAAAGAAAACTACGACAAACGCATGTATCCTTACATTCACAGTAAAAGGAGCAAAAAATCACGCACCGTAATTCGATGATATTTCTCCTTTTTGTTGTAGATTGATAAAACATAAACCATCTGTTAAAGAACATGAAACTATGGTTAACAGTTACTCAAGCTAGAAACAACAAAAAATTTGATCAGAAGTTGCATCATCAAGAAGGTAATATAACATGGCTAGAAACATATTGCACTATAATATAGACTTAACCTGCTTAAACATAAAAGATGATCTAGCACGCATACATGTGTGTCATTAACAGGCACGACACTGAGTCTCATGTTTATTTTTCATTTGTACAGCTGTCTTGTGCATGGATGTTGTGGAAAAAATATTTTCATTGGTCAGTAAGGATCAGGAATAATTTTCTTTTTATCAAAGAAGAATATCATTAATAGAGAAAGATATTACAAAGAAGGAAGACAAGAAATCCACCAAAACCCATCAAAGCATAAAACCAAACAAAAGCACATAATTTATTGAATATAAGCTCTCCAAGCCCGAGACAAATCTCACAAAGACAATCCTCGGAAAGCGCAAAAACTCCTAACCCAAAGAGAAGATTGCACATTGATCTCCCACAAAAGCGAAAGTGGCAGTTCTCGATCTCTGAAAATCCGAGAATTCCTATCAATCCAAATGTTCCACAACAGGCCGAACACGGCACATTTCCACAATAAAGAAACATTACTCGAGTGACCATAACCCACATGTCTATCATACAAAAATCCTACACACTGCGAGGCATGATGCAGATCTCTCCTTGCACCCCAAACAACATGCACCAAAGATTCTAAGCCGTAGGGCAATGCATAAACAAATACTCGTAAGACTCGCTAGTTCCCATACACATATCGCACACATCAGGAGAAATAGATGTCTTCGGATGACGACGTTGCCGCCGATCATTAGTACTCAACCGACTAAGGACCACCGACCAAGCAAAGACTTTTTAATTAACCGGACTCTTAGACTTTCAAATGAAATTATTAAGAGGAAAGTCAAGTTGTAGATGTGAGTGTGACAGAGAATTTTGGTGAAAGACTTAACATAGAAAAAAGCAGACTGTTCAGAATATCAAATTCGACGATCAAATTGAAAATACAAAGGTCGAAAAGGAAAATCTCAAGAAAAATGACCCCCCCACCCTAACAAGAAAAGCAACAATTGCAGCGTCATTGACGCTAGAAAGACGAAGTAAACTAGTAAAAGAGAAGTAATAGGAAAGTTTCCTATCCAATGATCCTCTCAAAAGTCAAAACCGAACTCGATTCCCAAGCTCAAACTCATTCGAACATGAGGATGGAAAAGATGAGAACATCCAGAAATGAACTTCCATGGACTAGCATATGTAATAGGACTCGTAGATGCCGACCATTATGATTTACACCAAACTTGCTCCGAATAACTCTATGCCAAAGAAGGATCGGGAATATTAATCGAAGTCGAAAGGAGATAGGGGCAAAAAGGAGGAAGGGTGGAATGCGACGGCTTCAAGAGTTATTAACGCTAGAAAGACGAAATAAACGAGTAAAAGAGAAGTGAACAGGAAAGTTTCCTATCCAATGATCCTCTCAAAACCGAGCTCGATTCCCAAGTCCAACCTCATTCGAACATGAGGATGGAAAACATCTAGAAATGAACTTCCATGGACTAGCATATGTGATAGAAGGACTCGTAGATGCCGACCATTATGATTTACACCAAACTTGCTCCGAATAACTCTATGCCAAAGAAGGATCAGGAATAATTAATCGAAGTCGAAAGGAGATAGGAGATAGGAGGAAGGGTGGAATGCGACGGCTTCAAGATGACAGGCATATCTCGGACTGGTGACATATTTTTCAATGACTTGGAGAAGATTGAGTAGGACTTTCCTCTAATGAGCAAGTGGTGATGATGATTTTCATAATTTTGGACAAGGTTCTATGGAGAGGTGGTATAGTTGTGATGCAGCCAATAAAGGGTCCCGGAAAAGCAAATGCAACGGCACAACAAGGTCCATAATGTGTTCAGATTCAAGCTGAAGCCTGTTAAGGAACTTTCGGGTCAAGCTTCAAGTCGTATTATAGGAATATATCAATAAGCTGCTAAAACACTTTCATATTCTTATTTTAATAATTAGGAGTCAATGGTATTTTGGTAACTTCCAGTATCATGAAATAGATTTCCTTATTAAGTTAGAAGTCTTATTTAAGTATTAGTCTTTAGATGAGTCCATATCCTGGTTGGATTCATATTCTAGCTGTCCTAATTAGATTAAAATTAGGTGGTCTCCGAATATTCAACCAGTGCTTTTTCTGGATAGGAATTAGTCATAAAGGTTATAAATCTTTCAACTACTGACAGGGATTAGCAAATGTTAAGCTTTGGTTTCTTGAATCATGTGATGCAATTCCCTTCGGTTGTGATGCTCAAGAAACTAGATGTGATGCCTAAGGTTGCCTCAGTGTGAAGACAGGCATTTCATATGTTAGTTTTGTTACTGTTTTTCCCAGATTCAGCCATCCGCACACCTCTCAAATCCTGTACTAGCGAATGTCGAACCCTGATCCATTCATTCCATCGCTTCAACCCTAATCACAGCTTTCTATTACAGTCTTTGCCACTGTGTTCTGCATCCAGTTGCCCCTTACTGGTATATATGGTCTAAATGTAATTGAAAACTCACTGATCAGTACTTCTAAAGGAAAGACTGATATCTTAAGCATCACTGTGAACTGCAATGAAGGGGCACTTAGAGAATTTCAATTTTGGAGTAATAGTCTTACAGCTAACAGTAAATACTCTTCCTTTTTCTTAGAAGTGGAAAGTAAAGTCGCGTTATGGGAACAATACGCTAAATGATTCTTGAAGTAGCTTTTCAAGGTTGGTTTGTGCTCTATATGATGAGTCAATCTCAATCTAACCCTATTACAAGTTTCTCCTTGTACAAATGAAAACTACAGAATAAGCCAGACTGAAAGTAAACGCTGGCCAAATATCATATATCAGACAATAGAAAGAGTAAAACGGTGAAACAAACAACTATATCTCAAGCTAGTGTCCAACAATCAGAAATTACCATATATCTGTTATTGTCAACCATGTCACCAGACATTTAAAATATCATATAGCAGACAATAGAAAGAATAAAACAGTGAAACAACACTATCTCAAGCTTGTGTCCTACAATCACAAAGTACCATATATCTGCTATTCTCAACTATGTCCTTAGAAATTTAAAATATCGTATAGCAGACACTAGGAAGAGTAAAACGGTGAAACAACTCTATCTCACTGTGTCATACAATCATAATTTACCAGATATCGGTTATTCTCAACCATGTCACTAGACATTTATCAACCTGGAAAAACCTAATGAATACACAAGCATGCAAAAAGTATCAGCAACAGAAGGTAGCTCACAAGCATGGAGCTAATCAACCATAGGTCATCGACCAGCTACACTACACCTTTACAGTTCATCCAGCTACAGACAGCTAGGAACCATGTCAGACCAGTCAACTGTCAGGGAAATCAGCATTATTTCAATCACTTCCTGAGTAGTCAAATACTGTTGCCACTACAGCCTATGCACGGATCTATTCCTATACAGCATGCTTTTGAGGCATGCGTATTATCAAACCGGAATAGTAATAAGATATGGATCAAAACAGCAATGTTCTAAAATTAAATAAAAACATAAATAAATACGGATACTGATATGCTTGAAATACTTAAATAACCTGACCCTTTTGAGTACATCCTAAGACATTTAGTTCACGAGGTTAATGAAAAATTAGAATGAATTTGATGAATCGTTACCAAATGTAATGTAAAAAAATAAAAATAATAAAACATTGAAGAAAATGTGGGTGACACAGTTATGCTCAGTTCATATATTGTAGCAAGTGAAGAAAACTAAGGGACTTTAAGATACTCACGTGCCCATGCTGGGTCTTCAAGCCTCGGTCCTCCACTCTGCAGTTGCCATCTATAAGAAGGGTCTTGATTGGAACCTAGTTAAAAATAAAAATTTGAAACATTAATTCAGATATTTTTGCAATAAGAAATAAATTCATATCCAACATAAACACCAAATATTCATACGTCAAAAACTTCAAGAAATCTGAAAGATATTACAAGAAATTATATCCAACAATGATTTTTGCAGAGTTTCTATCATCCTCAACTAACTCTCTCTGACCAAACAAATGCACAAAATATATCAAACAAGAGACAAGGAAATGCACTGTAGGAGGAGGGGAACACAGGAGGATTACCACATTATCTTGAGGCTTCCTCTTGTAATAAGCAAGCAGCCTAGACTCGAGTACGAAATACCGCATATGAATAAATGATCTCCCAATCCTCCTCCGTCCATACCGGACCATCCATCCTTCATATACTACCTTCGACATCGCCCCTCACTCCCCACTAACCAATCCTGATCCTCAATTTGCACCAATCACCCACACTACTACTACTCATACACTTACAAAGAAAAACTATACCTAAATCCCTAATGAAGAAAATACCAAAACTCGAAGAACATCTGAGTTTTGCAACTCTCAATCAAATTCAAATTCAAATTCAGTCCACGTCCAAACTTAACACTACGATCAATCAAAAATCCCAAACCAGAAAATCTTGGCGAATTTTGACTTCCGGTCGCGCGATCTGCTTCAACCTAAATTCCAGAAAATCGTCGGCAACGCAAAAGTTAGTTAGACAAAGACTCTACATATATATATATATATTTGTATTAAACTGTATATCATTAATTATATTTCGCCATATGAATGTGCATATTAATTATCTTAATACACGAATATATATATATATATATAGAGAGAGAGAGAGAGAGAGGCATACACGATCTATTCCGGCGAAGTTTACTACTGCTGAGAGTTGGCCGGCAAGTGGTGTACGTCTCTCTACGGGGGAACCGGGGAAGGTGTAATGTGTGTGTGTTTACGAGTGTGAGTGTGAGTGTGAGTGTGAGTGCGCGTGTGGGTGTGAGGAGAGAGAAGGTGATCACTGTACCACTGTGGGATTATCAAAGAAATGAATTTTAATTAGGAAGGCTGGGGGTCTGTTCTTGCCAAGTGGAAAACTTCGGCTATTTTTGTATGGTAAGATTTTTTTTTTTGGGTTAATTGCTTTTTAGGTCCTAATGTTTGATTACTTTGGTAATTTGGGCCCTCAGTTTCCAAAGCTTGTGATTTGGGCTCTAATATTGCAAAATTGCAGCAAATCAGACCTTTTTAGATGAAAAACGTAGAAAAGTAACGGGGTTGCAACATTAGGGCTCAAATCACCAATTTTGAATCTGGGTCCAAATTGCCAATTTTGAGACCTGGGCCCCAAATTGCCAATTTTGGAACCTGAGTAAATTATTATATTATTTTAAATTTTTAATCCCTTTAATTTTTGATTTTTAATTTTTAATTCCTTTAATAATATGATTTTTAAATTCTATTATTTATTTGATAATTAATGTCTTTAATTATATTATTTTTAATTAACTTTTTTTATTTAATTATGTATTTATATATTATTTATATAATATATATTATATATTATATAAATTTTATGGGTATCATACTTTTTTATATATTTATGGGTACTTTAGGTTTTTAATTAATATATTTTATTTATTTATGCATATAAGTATATTTATTACATCATAAGGTCTGAAAGATTGAACTAATATCTTTTGGAAGTTTTCATATATACCATAGGCTGAGTAAGAAGACAGGACAACGATATGAGTAGATGCCCTCTTGATAGAATATCATAG
>JAOWAN010000005.1:13289108-13305626 GCA_028566635.1 Lobelia cardinalis
CAGGTTCCAATATTGGTAATTTGGGCCCCCAGGTTCCAAAACTGGTGATTTGGGCCCTGATGTTGCAAGTTTTCAACGTTTTCCGTCCAAAAAGGTCTGATTTGCTGCAATTTTGCAACATTAGGACCCAAATCACCAACTTTGGAACCTGGGGGTCCAAATTGCCAAAATTGTTAAACATTGGGGCCTAAAATGCCGTTTTTCCTTATTTGAATGAAAAACCAGCAAGGGCGAAGCAGCAAAGAGATCGGAAGGTGTCGGAAGTTTCAATGTTTGATGAATAGAACAAAGTAAAAGGAAAGAGAAAAAGTGATGGAACCAAATGGAACATCCAAAAGCCTTTAGATAGTTGAGTTATGCTGTGTAGCATGAAAACTTTAGAAATCGAGAATTAATGGGAGCAATGAAAGCAAGGAAAAAAAAAAAAAAAAACTCCAAAAATTCCAAGGTAAGGATACAACAAATCGGAATTTTCTGTGCTAAATGATATGTCATCTCATGTGGCATAGCTTTAAAAAAATGACATATATCTTTTAAACGGTTGAGATAAAATTTTTGAAAGATGGCAAAAGAAGTGACACGCCATTTGGCATTGAAAATCTAGACTCGAATCCAACACACCCAACAAGTCGCCCGGAGTGCCACTACAGCTCACATCAGTCTACATCTTGTAAATGAAATTAAAAATTGAAGTTACTGAAATAATTATGAAATAATTACATCATGTAAACATCATTAATATATTAGATATATAAAGCACAACATTATAATTTATAACTCACAACCTATTTAACATTTTAATCACACCAACTCATTTTATCCTTCAATAAAATCAGTTTTAGAGGTCAATAAACAGACAAAGAACCCTTTCAGTATGGGACAATGGATTCTATAAGCTCTTGTAGAGGAGCTAGCTCCTTCTTGTCGATCAGAGTAAATTCCTGCATGGAAGTAGAAAACGAATTCAGGAAACAATGTACAATCTATAGGTATCAATAGTTGATTTATTTTTCTTAGGGTATGGCTGTGCTGCTTACGACTTTAACTGCCTAGTACAACACAAATAGTCAAATTCAATGAAGCAAGTGAACAAAATAATTGAACAATGTAATGGTTGTTGATCCAGATTAGCAGAAGTGTGATGATATGTTTGCAACAATATATGGATGTCAACCGCACACAAAGAATAGAGGTAACATTCACCATAGAGCTAGATAACATTTACCACATTATTGTACAAAAGTCACCAAACAGTAGCATTTTCTTTGAAATACTATGTTATATTTGGAATTGTATATGGAAAAGAGAGAAGATTTATAAACAAAACAAAGCAACGGAAAACTTACACAGGTAAAGAGTATGAAATGCTTAAAGCAGGTGTTTAAATGGGCTTCCTCCTTGAGACTCACTATCTTCTGAAAGTGGGTGTGATAAATATGAGCATATACACGGAACAGCCTTTTGAATATAGTTTTAACAACATCCCTGAAGTTGGAAGGAAAAGGTGCACCTACACTCATGAAATTAAACAGTGTAAACAAAAGCCTAACACAAAGTCAAGTAGCCCTCACCACCCAAAAGGGGGGAAGAAAACTGCTACAAAAAATTTAGAAGAAACAGTTACGAATAATGTAAAACGATCCTCTTTGCCAAAGATCTATTCATTGTCTTTAAAGATAAAAAGTCACGTCCTTAATTCAGTTTTTAGTTTCTTTCATTTCCCCCAAAACATTATGAGATCTTATGGTCATTAATGAAAAAATCAGTATAGGCTGGAGTACAAAAGAGAACAATATAAATACCAAGCCTTTGGGGAAATATGGACTCATCATCCAATTGAGATTCAATCCAGTCCATCAAGTACTCAACATATTTTGGAGCCGAAACTTCAATAGGTTTCTTGATTTGCACTCCATCAGCCCATCTGTACTCGTACCTGAAAATTTTTATCTGCACAAAGTCAGAAACTTTATATCTAGACTACACTACAACAGATTTAACAACTATGCAATTATCATCTACAATCAAGCAGAAAATTGAGTCATCTAATCGCATTGTAATAAATAAGATTAGTTTTTCTTTCAGGAAAAACAGTTCAGAGTTATGCTATGAGGATGTCAATAAATCATTTCCAAAACCATTTAAACAAGCTACAAAATACAACACTAACCTTCATTTATAATTGATATCATAAATTAAACACAAAGTCAAAAACATAATAGTGGGTGTAATAGGAGCCAAAACGCTATATCACATTAATGGGATAATTTAAACAGGAACTGTTAAATACTGTGAGTATTAGTTAAACTTTTTAAAGCTATGAGCAGAATTGTCCTTGCAGTACTTCAAATTCACGCAAAACAACTCTAGAGTATCTCTTGACTCTTTAAGAATAGACATCCACAGTAACATTAAATCTACCAACACATACTTGGGGCCTGCAGTCATAGTAGGACAACTCTCTGTCGTACAGAATTCAGTAAGAGTCCCATAAAGCAGATTAACCTGGTTGAAGAAATCCACAGCTGAAAGTAAAAAAAAACTTTCATTCATAAGCGGACTGAAAATTATTAGTCAGTCAAGTACTAGATGATCAAAAGAAAACCATTAAATACCACCGAAATGATGATTGCATTAATGAAAGTGCATAGTTGGCTAGAGATATCTCACACAGAGATCATTTACAGTTTCATGTGTTCAAGACAGACTTCTGGATACTCTTCCTCCGGGTTTCAACAAGTTCCAGTGATTCTAATTTGTTTCATTAGTCTTCAACAAGATGCTAACCTTGACTATGACTATGCGAAGTAGAAATTTCATAAACAAGAGGGGAACCTACAAACTAAGGAAAGATTAACCCCCTCAAAACTCAGACAAGGCCTACAACAAGGAACAAAAAGATATGCTCTAGCGGAAGAAATGGAGACTCGGTAACAAGCACTGTTACTTGGGCAAGCTTCTTCCACTTTTTATTGATGGGAATTTAAAGGTATCATTAGAGCATAGGCTGCCACCAATTTAAAGCATTTACAAGACCCGTTTCTTACTAGAGAAGTACGCTTAACAGATATGGACAAAGAAATAGGAACATGAATTAGGGAGGGAGGAGGAAAATAGAGTACTCAAAATACCCCTTAACATGACACCATCAGCTTGAAACAAGAGAAACTGAAGGCTAAATCATATGATCTGCACCTGATGTGAGAGGCAAATTTATTATTTCAGAAGTACTCTAGACATGTGGGCAACTTTTGCACCGACTTACATCCTTTCACTTTCTAATTATTAAAATGATTAAATTTAAATCCACTGACGGTAAAACTGATTAAGTTACACAATCACTTAACTTTACCCCCATTAAATCATGAAACTGTTTGAAAACTCACTTGATTCGTGTTACAGATGATAGCATTAAGGTTCTACCTATTTTTTGAATTTAAATGTTCATGGATATAGTGATTTAAAATGTTTTTTGATTGAACAATCAAATGCCTTGAGTTAAAAATTTATTCAATTCACCATCAAAAATCAAAATTGATATCTACAAAGTTTACGATATAGTTCTATTATGCTCAGATTTTATCCCACTCGAGGGCCCCACAATACACCATTATTAGCCAGGCACGGTGCAACCCGTGGCAAGTGATGTGAACCACATGAATAAAGGTAGTACTCCTCACCCCAACTATATAAAGTTGGGGGCTCTCCCTCGCAACTCTCTCCCATTCTCATTTAATACACAAGAGACTTATTCTTGCACCGGAGAGTTCGAGCAGGGAACACCACCACGCTCTAGATCAGGTGTGTTCTTATGTTTTATTTCAGATTTGAGATATGAAAAAGATGGCCTCACTGTCCCGCAGATCACCATCAAAACGAGTACGATCAGTGGTTTCGTTGTCGGGACGACATACTTTGTCATCTTCTTCGACTCCTTTGGTCTGTTCTTGCCGAAGATAAAACCAGCTACTACTACGAAGAACCAGAATATGATGAAGAATAGATCTACAGCCCAAAACGAATCTTGCCCCTCGCATCCACCCTCTTCCTTTCTCTTGCAAGTGCCGACTACAAATAATGGGATTCTTGTAAACTCAGAAAACCAATCAACAAATTAATGGGTATGCAGCCCCATCATACCATGAATTTGCACCCACCAACGTGTGCTGCTGTTTTATCTTCTTTCAATTCAAAGTTGTTCTCTTTCAATCCAATCAACAATTACAAGAAGACCCAGAATGATTTTGGTAAAGACCAGTGGGTTTTCGAAGGAGGAGCAGAACTGGAGAAACAGTATTGCAAGCTAACTAGAGCGACCTGCTTCCATCAGCGCCTAGCTGAGGAACATCGAACACAACGGCAAGCTCAACTATCGAGCCCCAAATTGAACTTAATGGAGAGCTCAACATCAAGCCCCGAATCGAACTCAATGGCGAGCTCAACCATCGAGCCTCGAATAGAACTCGATGGTGAGCTCAACCATCAAGCTTCAAATAGAAATCGATGGCGAGCTCAACCATCGAGCCCCGAATCGAACTCCACGGTGAGCTCAACCATCGAGACCCGAATCGAACTCAACGACAAGCTCAACCATCGAACCCCGAAATGAACTCAATGGTGAGCTCAACCATCGGGCCCCGAATCGAACTCAACGGCGAGCTCAACCATCGAGCCCAAAATCAAACTCAACGGTAAGCTCAACCATCGAGCCCCAAATTGAACTAAATTGCGAGCTCAACTATCGAGCCCCAAATCGAACCAATGATTTGAGCGAACTACAAATTTCAAAACATGAAAAAGGGACAGCCGCTGTGACCTCGTCTCTACGAGGCAAAAGGCAAAACAATCTCCATCGTCTCAAGAGGTGACCTGCAGTTTGCCGCCAACTTGCGGCTGTGGGGAAACCCTGAACTGCCAAGCGTCCAAGCCCCACATCTGCAAAAAGAATGGAATCAAAAAGTCATCAGCCTTCCCAGCCTCCAAAAACAATCGCGGCTTCAAAGTAGAGAACATCAGGTCACCGCCTTCGAGCACCATTGGTAGCAGCTCCGTTGATTGCCTCTTCCTGCGCCATTGCTCACAAGCTTGAAGAGAGAAAAAAAAAAATTTAAAACTTAGAGAGAGAAGTTTCTGGAGCAAGAAGACAGGAGAGAATAGGAGAAGTGATAGCTAAAGAGAGACCAGATTAAGCTCTGAATACCACTGCGAGCACCATCATTGGCCAACTAGCCCGCTGGAGAACAAATTGCCGAATGAGGCGTTATCTTCTCCACAAGTCTCTTTCTGCTTGGTTTTATAAAAGTGATTTTCTAATCAAAAGCACCATGATGTATTATTTAAGAAAACACTATGAACTAAATAAATAATAACTGTCAACTACAAGGCTAGAGGCCTAGAACTTTGGTGCACTGTTTGTGTCTTAAAAGTCAAATGTCATGTTGCCTGACACACACTAGAGTACTGATATATATAACTCTTAGCCCATAAGCTTCTACAAGTTTATGCCCTAGAATAAACAACACCCTTGATGGCAATGGTCCTATTGATAGTATTGGTGACGTACTTTTGTATCATGCCATAAATTGAATACATACTTTATATGGTGCATTTAATTACTTGCTAAACATGCTCTATAATTCAGGAATTAGCAATTACCGCCGATGAACCCTACATGAGATAGCTGCAAACTAAAGCTACAAAATAATCTTACATTTTGATCAATATGCTTAAGATAAAACAGAATAAGACCACATCTCATGTATAAAATTGCAAAGTACTATACTTCCATCCTGATTTATTGTAAAATATCGATCTAAGCATAATCTTGTAGTTGGCTAGTTTAAACACGCCACTTACACTTCATATTAATCGCCTTATATTGATTTCTTAAAATCAAATAATTATCCCACATCGAATAAAAAATCGAGCTCAAGGAACAATTATCATATTTGACTTTCTCTTGCGTATTCGCATGGCTAGGCTAGAGCCTACTTTATAATGCAGAAAACAGAATTTCGCTTACATGGGCGGTATATATTATTTAGTGCACAATTGTACTACACCACTTTGAGTGAGTCACGTACCCATACTACAATTTAAGACTAGAGACGACACAATAGGTCGTCGTGTAACTAGGGTCCACATACATTTGTGCATTATAGCCACTAGAAATAACTCTTTAAGCATGTTAACTAAAATTTCAAGTTAACAATGTCTCTATATCTCCTCAAAATTGGGGGAGTATCATACATATAATTTTAAAAATATTTTCAGAACACCTAAATATCGAAATAATGCAACTTACTTCATTGCTTGCGATGAACAATATTTATTCAGAACGAAATGCTTCTACATCTCAATTCCTCCGCATGATAGAATAAATTATCTTACTTCTTACTTAAAAAATCATGCTAGCAACAATTAGTGCCTATTAACATGTTTCATTTATTCAAATGTATGTCACACACAAAATTTAGAAACTCTATATTTAGTTATGATACCATTACATACTATGCAGTCATACTCGGACACTTTTTCATTTCCGGTTTATTGTCACATATAATGTACGCGAGCTCACAAGGCATCGGTTCAAGCTATATGCCAACATCTTATCACCTCAAAAGTCACTCCTACGAAAAGCGAAGACTTGCAAACAGTTCCGTCGGTACTGCAAATGAAAAGTTTCCATTACGTCTCCTAAGGCCACACTTTCAAGTTTGTCGAAATGACTCTCGTAGCACCTACTCCTCGAATTGAGGTTGCTATTTTGAGATACCGCGGTTGACATTCCTGCGATGCTGCTCCAGGAGATATTTACCATTTCAGCGACGAGATACCGCGATTAATATTCTCGCGATGCCGCTTCAGCGATAATATACCGCGGATGACTTGCACGCGATGCAGCATTTTGTGATGATGAAAAAGACCCTCTATCGAGGTTGCTATTTGAGGATCCTTGAGAAATCGAGCCGAAAAATGCTTCTCGTGAAATGCGAGGTCAACCTACACTTTTCGTAGCTCGAAAATTTATGTCAAAAAATGCCCTCGTCAAATGCGAGGTCAACCGATACTTCGTAGCTCAAAAATTTACTGAACGCAGAGCGACTGTAAAAAAAATGACCCTCATGAAATGCAAGGTCACTTGACACTCTCCGTAGCTCGAAAATTTACGGAGCGCGGAGCAACTATTAAAAAAACCCTTCGTGAAAAGCGAGATCAACCGACACTCTCCATAGCTCAAAAGTTTACTGAGCGCGGAGCGATCGTCAAAAAGTACACATTGCGAAATGCAAGGTCGACCGACACTCTCCGTAGCTCGAAAATTATTGAGCGCGAAGTGACTTTCAAAAAATGATCCTTGTAAAAATGAGGTCAGCTCGTCATCGACTCGAAATTACCCGGTCACCTACAAGATTTCTACTCGTTAAATTGAATCACTTCTTCACCCAACACAAAATGACTTGGTGAACTATTAGAATACCCCTCGTCAACCACGAGATCGCTTAACATTTACAAGAGCACAAAAAATTACTGTTGATATGAATCATTCAAAAAGATCCTTGCCAATAGAGGTCATTATCCAAAAAACCCTCATCCAAAATTAGGTCCAAAATAAAAAGATCCTCGACAACAGAGGTCATTATCCAAAAACTATCGTCCAAAATGAGATCTAAAATAAAAGCTTGACGCCGTTCGAGGTCCCAACTTAAAAACTCTCACCACCGAGGTAAAATTAACAAAAACTCCTCTTCAATCGAGGTCACAATGCAAATTAACTCGTCATACGGAGATCAACATTTGAAATACAGCTCATTAATCAAGTTTGTCACTAAACGTATGCCTTTATATTAAGGTATTAGACTCCATATTTTTTAGATATATCTCGAGCAACAGAGTAGAGGCTACTGATATTCCCAGATGTTATCCCACTCGGGAGGCCCGCAATAAACCATTATTAACCACCCATGGTGCGACACGTGTTCAATTAATGTGAGCCACATGAATAAAGGTAGTAAAAACCCCCACAATATAAAGTGGAGGGCTCTCCTTCACAACTCTCTCACATTCTCATTTTATACATAAGAAACTTATTCTTGCATCGGAGAGTTCGAGAGGGGAACACCACCCCGCTCTAGCTCACGCGTGTTCTTATGTTTTATTTCAGATTCGAGAAACGAAGAAGGTAGCCCCACTATCCCGCATATCACCATCAAAACGGGTACGATCAAGTTCATATCTGAGAACAAAAAAGATCATTTAAGAAAAGGTTATCATCCAATTACATGATTTTTTTTGTGAGGCTTGTGCAAAAAATTTATGTGCACCATCTATGAACTTAAATTTTACTCTAATTCTAATAATCTCCCAAAACCATATTCCACGTTTGTTTAACAAAGAATGCGGAGGAAACCCTCGAAACCATATAAACCAACAAGGAGCTGAGTGAGAATACTAACTCCCGTATATGTATATGTATATATATATATAGAGAGAGAGGGGGGGGGAGAATTACTGTTGACAGCAAGCCATTCATTGATATCTTCCCCAGGAGGAAGCCTTACAGCTTCTCTCAGGTTTCCACTACCCAAAGTAGCATCAATATGCTTTCGTAGTTGTGCCCCCTGCATTCAGAAATGAGAAATTTAGTTTTTCGCAAGCTAAAGGAATTGAAACCAAAAGAGGCAAGAGAGAGAGAGAGGGAGAGAAGAGATAGAAAGCATATAGAACTCCAAAACTATGTTAAGTGTGATTGTCGTTTAAATAGAAGCTTAGCGACTGTTGGAATATATTCCCCCCTCTCAAAATTGGAGTCCTCTATTCCCTTTTGGGGTGCACTAAAATAAGTATCTCCGCTTCGAAAACCTTCACTTTTTTAACTTTAAAGAAAGAATCATGGCCACAAATTTTTCATGGGAGCCACACAGCCTATTTATATCGACGTGCATAAAGTCAAAAAGAGCTCCTAAAGCTGTGTGTCAATTCAGTGGGGACTCTTATTTTGGGTCAGATGGAGAATTTAAATTTTATAAGGAAGTCCTAAAGTTTCTTTGCATCATATAATGTACTTCGTTCGTGCAGTTCAAGTGCGCAATCTCTTCGGATCTTTGTCAAGCCACGGAAATATCCCGAGAAGAAACAAACAAATAGTCTATGTAGTTATTTTAAGCATAATGGATATGTATCTTTGAATTTCCGAAAAATCTACTTTTAGAAGATGACTTTCAGTTTTTCTCTTCTTGAGGCACCATAGTTATGAGCTCAACTTCTCACAACCATACAATGGCAAACTACAATGACCAGATGACCATCCACTTTCCATTGCATTAAAACTTTAAGAAATGAGAGAACAAGGAAAAGGGGGTGGGAACCGGACCAAGGAAAAGCAAAAGGCCACCAGTACTCTTTGGAAAGAGTCCCTAGTCAAGAGTGCATAAAGATGGAGCATAAATATTTAGATATACTGGTGCTAACCTAACGGATATCTTTTCATTCTTAAAGATATTATGCCGATGTTATCTCGCATGTAAAACCTATTAGTTGCGAAAAAACTTCTGTTAGGGTGTTAATAAATTTGTAATTGAAACTAGAAAGATATGATTAATTTGTTTGCAAATGGTGAAATAGAATAACAGAGGAGAGAAACAAGAAGAGGGACGGAGAGAGAGAGAGATTCTAGAAGGGAAAAAAAACAGAATAGGAAAGGAAAAAAGCTTAACCTTGCTCCCTGAGGGTGCACTTTTTTTGGGACGAAATGTCCTTTGGTTCCTGCTCGCAAATTGCCACAAAAATGAACATTTAATTAATTACTCAAACAATACAAATCCCAAAGCTTGTGAAGAATTAATAGAAGGAAAGCGAAGAAAAGAAATTTCAAATACGTAAGCATACACAGGCTAAAAAGTTAGTGCATAATGAAAAATAAATGCAGAGAGATAATAATTTCCAAGCACGAAACCAGCCTTTAACCTCCTAGAAAACATGCTAAACTTGAAGAATAAACATCGATTAACGCCCCTGGCACAATAACCAAAGTGATGCCACTAGGAGTCATGGTTTAGATTAGCATTAGTTTTCATTATGATTTGTGGGGATAGTGCGAGGTCTAATTCATAAATTAGGAGCAATAAAGCATTATTAGCTGTTAGGCTCTTTAATCTTTCCAGCATTATAAATTGTTAGGCTCTCTAAGCCCTTTACCCCTATTAAGGTTTCTAGTAGTAGATATAAAATTGGTATTTCTCCAAATTGGTCAAGGTTAAGAAAAATTGGTGTTTAATTAGTCGGCTTTCAAAAGTCCTGCTGAACAACCTTGAGTAGTCAGTAGGGGGTATCAAAGCCATCCTGCCTCACCAAAGGATCATTTTGAAATGCACAAGACATACTAGAACTGGAACCTTAAAAGTTTCATTATTTAAAACTCTATCTCAGATCAACAGCGCGAACACCTTGAGATTGCATCACGATAAATTACTCATGGATAGCTTTTACCAGTATATATACAAATAGGGAAACATGAAAAGAGAGTTTCAAAAGTGATGTATATTCAGAAGAAGAATATGAGATAGCATCGAAAGTATAACCAAAATGGAAAGATATACACTAACACTCCAGACTCAGAAGAACAAATGAAACCAATTATGTCACTATTTCCTAAGTGTAATACGACTGGAATCATATTTAATTTGTGCAAGCAGTTAAACATTTCAAGATGTTTAATGCCTTAAGAAAATATGAACAAATCCCTTGAGCAAACTTTTAATGCTTTGATTTCTTTTACACAAGATAGTAAGGTTTTGGCCCTATCTTGGAAGTAGGACTTGGTCGATGCTATTCAGTGAGACTTCATAATGTTTCAGATTTGAGGTGGCAGGCAGGCTTCATATAGAAAGAGAAAACAAAAAGGTGTTCGTAAGTGATTCTTTGGCCTATAGATTATATCACAAGGATGTTGAGGCCTTTAGGTTGGGAAAAATGACATGTGAGGCAGCATTTATGTTCATATCTGCACATGATGATGAGGGATGAAAATGTAACACTCATGAGTACTGTTTAAGCCGGAAGAAGATGGTCTGAAAGGTTGAAGTATATTTTCACTTCACTGTCAGTAGTCAGAGGTTGAATTGTATGCTGTACCTGATCATTGATGTTGCATCCGTGGCACTAGGAGCAGCCTAGGAGTTGTTATTTCAATGGTTTTTCATCAATGAGAAAGAAAAACTGCACGGAGTACTGGAAATCCTGTCTTTTGGTGGTGCAAAGGCATCCTAAATAGCAAAACTTGAGGACTGTTAATGTATAAGGTCTTCAATTTCATTGCTTTGAAATCACATGTTAATCATGTCGTCACTTTAGGCTACAGTTTCGTAGCTTTGGGTGGATATGACTTCAATTTCATTGCTTTCAAATCACGTGTTAATCATTGTAATTTTTTTTTCATCCACTCCCAGACGAACCTCATCTTGTATGCTTGTTCCATCTAATTTTTCTCATTGTGAAAAAAGTAAAAGATGAAGGAATGGAAGTTAATGTGCATATAGAACTACGAACTACTCAGAGTTCCAAAATTTATCAAGCTCTTCTTGGAAAACATAAATACACCCACTTTCCAACTATTAAAAAGAGCAGTATGCTGGTAACACGTTTACTGTCAAGAAACTTCCTAGCACTCCAACCAACTGAGGTAACAGAAAGTAGTGTTCATAAGACATTATTAAAAGATATGAGCATTAAACAAACTAATCTAACTGACAACCATTCACTAAATAGGTATCATAATTTAGTTATTCACAAAACTAAGATAGGTGACTTCTAAGCAAACATACTAGCACGTAAGCATCAATGCGCTTTCCCTAAGCCATATTGTGCACAAATGGTATCTGATAGTCAAAAAGGCAAGTTTAGTATTTGAGTAAAGAATTTGGGCTAATTTAGAGACAAACGAACTTAAACAAGGGACACTCATTCAGGGACACAGGGAGTATATACTTTATTTTCTACAACTATAGGATTCCACAATTAATATTTGCACATTCAACACTTAGATTCTAAAATCCTTCTTTTTCCTTGAGCAACATTTAAATTGTATGGTTCGAACTGGAATACATAGTTAAATAACAAAAATTAGAGATGAGTAAATTGAACTGTATCGAAATCAATCCTAATGTGCCATTAATTGTACATTCAAAAACTAACAAAATCAATAACATCAGATCTGATCTACGTGATCAAGCTGCGTAAGAGTTTCAGTGATATAACCAATTAACAAAAAGAAATCAACGAGGTTTAGAATCGGATTCAAGATTTTAAGCCTACCTGCCGAGACCGAAGAGACTCATGTCTAGAGAGAGGGAGAGGGAATGATAGAATAGAGGAGGAAAAAGGTTTGGGAATGAGGAAAACGGAGAGAGCGACAATGGAGGAAGGGAGCGGGGGGGAAGGATCTGCCCGGGACCAGTGTAGGGAGGGAGAAGGATTTATTCGCGGGCAGTTTAATTCAGGGGAAGCCTCGCAAAAAGCTGTCACGCACTGACTTTCGAATCCAGTACCCGCAACGTAAAAGTGGAATTTTGCTGATCTGTCGAGGTTTGCTGGCCCCATTGGCCTTTTTCTCATTTTTCTTTTGGACTGATTAAAGGTTGAAATTGATGGGTAGTTTTTTCTTCTTTTACATCTTCCGAAAAAAAAAAAAAAAAAAAATCTATAGTATAGTATAGTATATTAAAATAGATGAAAATTGTTCTAGAAATATCATTTACCTATTATTGACACTTGGCAATTTGAAAGTGTTCAAAATATTTAATTTTTCATTTATGTAATTAGAAGAGTAAATTAGATAAAGGTTAAGAAATTACTCTAAAAGAATATGTATAGACTATGGTATTAATTGACAATATTAATCATCTTATAACTATTCTATATATACAAGAAACTTTTACATTAGAATAAAACACTAATCTAAAACTTTAGATTAAAGCTTTCTTCCAATAGGAAGAGAAGATCAATAATTTCTTTTAAATGTGAATAAGCAATTGTCATTATATTTCTTATTTTCCATCAAATTCATGGAACTAAAGATCAGTTTTTCCTTTTCTTTTTAAAATTTTTGGTGCTTCATAAGATTTTTTTTTATTATTTTCTTCTTAGCTTTGGCATAGACCGTTTATATTTGGGCTTGGCCTGAATTATTTTTTGAAAAATTAATGTTCATTCGATCTAATATCATCAATTTCATTCATAAATTTGTTGATAATTTTTTTTCTTATTTATTAAATTTTTTATTATTATTATTTATAGTACATGTAATATTTTGTTTTTTAAATATTTTTAACAATTACATCATCTTAAGAAAAAAAATCGCTATTGAGACGATGTCAAGAAAAATTAATAGCATTATCTTTCAGTTAGATGTCAAGGTATACCTATAATTTATAAAACATATTTTTTTACTTTTGGTAATTATCATCTATATATATATATATATATAACAATCATGCGCTGACCGAAAATTTTTGAATGTCTTTCATTTTAGGGTGACAGAGAGATGATCATTCGAGTTTTTTTAATATCTAAATTTATTAAATTAATAAATTATAATTTAATAAAACATTTAATTTAAATTACATGTCGTGCATAGCACGGGTTTAAAGCTAGTATAAAAAGATGAAAGAAAGATTACACGGGGTGTGTTCTCATTCATTCAGAGAAGATTAATCATTTAATGGGGCGAAGTATGCTTTGAGTTACTTTGAAAAGAGTTTGATGAAATTTGCTAATAATGAGCACAAAAGCCCAAATGATTGCTCATTACTTTTAAATGCACCATGACTATTCATATATGAAATTTGTATTTCTTAATTATACAATTTTTGATGAATTTCTTGTCTTTAGTTTAGTTAAAATATCTTGATCATGTCGGAACTCGATTACAAAATTTTGATCAAATTTCTTGTATAGCTGCATGGAGAGATGATGAGATTAAGAAGTGTTGGGCCTACATCAAAAAGTTCGGGACATATGAAGATGAAACAGTAAGATCTGAACTAATGATATTGTTTTATATTTTGTTTTAACTTGTCGATTTTATATTTATTTTTTTGGTTTTCTGTGGGAGATAATTTTGTCATGTTTATGATTTATTTTTTTAAACCAAATCTTCTTGCTCTATTTTACATTTGTTGGTTAAAATTATCGAGAATTTGTCTCACAAAACATCACATTTTGACGAAGAAATAGTAAATGGGGTTGAGAAAGTGATTGTACCCCCAATAATAAAGTAAATAGATGCAACAATTAATTAAATGTTAAATATGCCTACAAATAAATCTAATGAAGTGAGTCATGCCGTTTTTTGAATTGCCCCCCCCCCCCCCACATGAGTCCTCATGTTGCTACTCAGGGTCGTTCCAACGTGTTTTGTGGTTTAGGACGGAAAATAAATTTGTGCCCTTATATTTTGAATTATTCTACTATAAAAGTAAATTTAAAAATAATAAAAATTTCTTAAATAATTAATTTTATCATAATTTAAATAATTTTACAACCAGAAATGAAAAAATTTTGGCTCTCGTTAAAATTTTTTTCAAAAAAATCACACGATAAAAAAACTTAAAATAAGAAAAAATAGTACCCTAACTCTCATACACTAATGAAAAAATAATAATTATAAAATAACTATAAATAATGATCGTTTTACTATAATATAAATTTTCATTTTAAATAAAAAGTTTGAGAGTTGAGTAGGCAAAATAATTTTGAAATTTGACTTGACTAATTTGGAAAAACTGAAAAAAAAAAATATCAACACCCGTTAGAAGGTGTATCTTTTTTCCAATCTATTTTATATACATATATATAAAGCATATAAGGAAAAAAAAAAATTGGTGCCCTCCTCAAGGTTAGGCCCTGGGCGGAGGCCCAGCTTGCCCCCCATTGAGGCCGGCCCTGTTGCTACTCCTCCTCTTGATAATATCCCTCCTCCTACTCTTGGTCCTCTCCATAGAACAAATGTTGCCGAGGGTTGTGTTTTTACAAAAGAAAATCTCGTAGGAAAGAAAGAGGATGGAATATTTTCTAACATTGCAAATAGATTAAGAAGCACACAAAGAGGCTTCCTAGTCGGCATGTGACTTCTTCACATGAAGCCCCGCCACGGACGTATAAAATGAGAATAACTTCATAAGTTGAAAAAGGAGAGTCGGATGAGAAGAAGAGTAATGCATCTCTCGTGCTTCTTAGTGACACATCCTTACCGAATTCTCACTACAAGAAAATGGGCCAATAGCTATACCTAAGATTTTAGCAACGGTTATCTTCCGTCGCTATTTATTGCTATGATTATAGGTTATGTCGCTAATTACTTACCTTGGGTCAACACATAATGAAAGAATTTAGCGACCAATTTTTGTCACTGATCGAAAGCATTTTAGTCGCTGGAGTTGACTTCCGTGGCTGATTTTGGCGCGAAAAAAGGCAAACCGTCGCTAAGATAAATATTTTCGTTTCTAAACAACGACGGTTTCCATCGCTAATTTTGAATTTCAAAATTACACGCCGGCCCTTTTTCCCTTCCCATATATGAAACCCCTCTCTCTCTTTCAACATTCTCATTCTCTCAGTCTCTCATCCATCTCACTTTCTCAAATGAACTCTCTCAAACGAACTCTCTCCATCTCCCTCTCTCCGTTCGACCACCACCATCTCCATCTTCGTCTCTATTAGCAACCGGCCACCACAAGCAGTCATTCACAATGGCGCCGACCCATTCACCGCCGCTACCTTCTTCGTTCGCTTTCGGCCATCCGCAGTGGCTTTCGATTGTTTCTTTGGTTGTCTCATCATTCTTACGGGTGAGTAACGATTCTTTCTCTTTTTAAAGAAATTTTTTGTAATTTTTTTGTAAATTTTGTGATTAATTTTGCTTTTATGAGCATTTTTGTGAATTATTTAGTAATTGTTGAAATTGTTTGTTATTTATTTGCAATTTTTTGTAAATTTTTATTTATTAACTAATTTTCTATTATTTATTTGTAATTTTTGCAATTTATTTTGTAATAAATACTAAATTATAATTTTAAAAAAATAAAATATTCAAACATCAAATTAATAATTTCTAAATTGAAATTAATAATGAAAATAATTTAAAAATATAAATTTTAAAAAATGAAAATAAATAAATGAAGAACCAAAAAATTAAGAAACAATTAGTAAAATAGTAAAAAACTAGAAAACAGAAAATAATTAAATTAAAAAATTACTTAAAACAGTAAATACAAAAAAATAATTATACTACTACAAAACAAATAAATATGTTGTAGTTAATGAATTAATTAGGGAATTTTACTATAAATTAGTATTATAGTTAATAAATTAGTAAATGTAAAATGAAGAAAATATATAAGTTGATTAAGGACTTAGAAATAAAATAAAACATAAATTGATTGATGTGATGGGCCCAGGCCCAAACACTAGGCCCAATACTAATTGAAGGTAAAGCCCAACGGGCAGGCCCTTCATCAAGAC
>JAOWAN010000005.1:13315545-13327374 GCA_028566635.1 Lobelia cardinalis
GGGCTGCCTTTCCTTGCTGGAAAAGAATTCCGCCTGGTGCTAGCTGTCCGTGTCCCGTTGCTCGCATGCCGAGCATGGTCATGCTCGCTAGGTCTTGTCGAGCACAATGTTGCTCGCCATATTTCCTGCTGCTCCTTCCAACCCAACGACAACATCTTCCTCGCGTTCTCCTCGCTCCCAATATCCTCGCTGTAGCTCGCTGTCGAGCTTCCTGGCCTTAGCTCGCATAGCTAGTCCTCGTGAACTCGCAGTCTGCCTTGGCGACCTCGCATCACATACAGTCAACAACATGGAATGCTATGGGTAGCTTCATGTAGATGCTACATTTATGAAGTATCTTCATTTATAAAAATGTGGCGATATTCGTCCCAAGGAAAAGTAAGTTATTGCTTTCTCAGCCAAGATAGTTAAGCGAAAAGTAGTTGATGCATTCTCTGCCAAGATAGTCCAGGTTGGCAAATTTAGATCATGAGAAAATTCAATGACCTAGGGGGTACATTGATGGTGCACAGCTTCCACGATGGAGAATGGGAGAATGGAAAGATGAGTAGTTCTCGAAGATTAAGGAAATCGTGGAAGCATCTTGTGCTTGTGTACCAATTGGTTTATAGGAGGAGAACATTTGATTCTGTTGCTAATTAAAAAAATTAAATGAGGTCCAGCAAACAATCATGCTGCAGAGACATTAAAATTTTCAGATAAAACTACAAGCATTCAGCTCCAGGCAAAATGTTCTGCCTTTATGATGCCCAGGAAGAAAGCTGTAGTATCAAATATGAAATATCAATACAAAAAATCAAAAAAAGGAAACAACATACTTCAGTCTACAACATAAATGGAAAATAGTTGAAGATGAGTTTCACATAAATTGGACATAATCGGAAAAAGTTGGTAAGATGATAGCATTGCAATAGATGGTGACAAAACATGACAGCTTAGTTTGTGGTGCTATCTGAAGTCCTAACTTAAAATTACCTTGCTATTACCTAAAAAGTATAAATAAATGTGTTCTGTACCTCAGCGAGGAAATGTGAAATCACTTCTGAATTTCTCAAAAGAATCCAGAACCGACCTCGCATGGGAAGACATTAAGCTGTTCATGTCAGAAAAATCTACCCTGTTGTCTAAAGAACGCTTGAAGCCAGAAAACCTTTTTTGCAGCTCAGAGGTTTGTGTGCCAATGTTACTCCAAGCATCCCCTGGTAGAATTTTCGTGCTACATAGACCACTAGATCGGGCAAATTCAAGTGCACCACTTCTTGTTGCCGTAAAAGCTGTCAAGTGCATGATCAATCAAAGTTTAGCCACCAAAAGATAAGACTACAGTTGATACAGACCAGAATATATGTTCGAGGATCCATAGTCATACTAAAACATTCATCAATCGCACGAAAACAAATCTGAAACCCAGAAATGGGAAGAAGAGGATCTATATCCATACCGAGACATTCATCAATCACACAAAAACTAATCTGAATTCCAGGAATGGAAAGAAATAAATCCTTTAATGTTCACATATATATATATATATATATATATATATATTACATATTAATGGTAATAAGAAGATTGGACTTGAAAAGAAGACAGCAAAGAAGAATACCGTTATATGGAATTTCATAGATGAAATTTGCAGGAAGACCAATGCCAAAACCAGCAAAAGTGATGCCAACACTAAATCCAACACCACAGCCAGCACCAACATAACCAACTACCTCAGGACCAAAGCCAGGACCCCAACCAACCCCACAACCAACACCTATTCCCATGCCCCAGAAGGCCCCAGATGTAGGATGTACAGGGTTCCATCTTTCATATCTTCTGAATAACCCCTTTATGATCATTACTACCTGAAGAGATGTTGATGAATATGTCAGTATCATGATTGAGGGCGCTGTACTAATGAATCTAAGAAAATTATATATATGTCTAGAAAATGTATGAGATGATGAGCTACCTTAATTATATCTGAAGATGTCAGACAAAGTAAGCTTACTAAATTATCAGCAGTAGGTAGCCTCACTTTTTGCAAGCATAAACACGCGAGCCTTGCATAGAGTGGCTTGTAACTTCGCAACACTCTTAAACGAGTCAAGAAGACTGAAACGAGAAATTACTGACAAGGACTTGAAGAGGGACCAATTGAAGAAACATTACCAAACAATTATCATCTTATTTAAAGCTTCCTTTGGAATATGGTGCTTTTCTTACAAAAAATGGTAGTAATGAACGTGTTTCAAAATTCCTCTTTCAAGCGTAAGGTGGCTCAATGGTTCCATCACTATAAAGAATTGCGAGGACAACTCATTTTTTTTCCAGTCTATAATCCCAGGTGTGCTTAAAATTCTTTTTTGGCACTTAGACCTAGGTTTCAGTATTACCTAGTCACAAGTTAGATTTCCAAGAGAAAGCACTCAATAAATGAACTTGAAATCGTATGATCCTCGACTATAGGTTCAGATTTTTTTTTCTTTAAAGAGGATTGTTAGTGGTTCCCCACCTACCCACATTGTGACTCGAACCCGTAACCTATTGGGTGAGGTGACTTACCACTAGACTGCACCTCGTTCCCCAACTATAGATTCTGATGCTCCACCCTAGGGAGGAGTAAATATTGATATCTAATTTTCTCTTCTCTTTGTTTCCTGTGGCCCCGGGGGGGGGGGGGGAGGAGGTGTTAGGGGCTACATTTACAGATTATGGTGATCCAAATATACATTGAAAAGTTACAGTGATCCACATGCTGACTACACTAATCAGTGCTAGGTGTCAGTAGCTACACATATTCTTCTTTCTAGTAAGAATCTAACAGCCACACCTTCCACCCACCAAGCCAAGTGGCAGAATCAGAATTCGAGGATTCTTTCAGATCTTTACAAGACTTCTCCAAGCACAGAAGCCCTGGTTGACCATAAGAGGTACCTCAACTAAAAGGATAAATTCCTAAAAACTGAGTTCCGACAAACTTATTAGACATTTAGATATATTCTTTACAGTAACCGACAACCAACTATTATGAGGTCCATACATGGAATCCTTCCCAAGTGTGACTCAGCTGTTCCACAGAGGGTCTACAGCTCAGATTGAAATTCTGTTTGTTCAACCTCTCCACAGTAGTGAAGCATTCTAGTTTAAAAACTTACTGCAATATCCTTTTCTGGGTTAAGAAACTGTGTGGCATCTGTCCCAAGCTTCCAGCACATTACTATGGTGCTTACTGAACCAAAGCAGTTAATACTCTCACATTAGAACATTTATCCTGATTTCTGGGATTAAAGCATAAAACGAATGGCACTGTAATGCTCCTTCCTCATATCCGTGACTTTTCAGTTATGCCACAGTACCCTATGTGGACACACTAGTACCCTATGTGGACATTTCAGTTATGCCAAAGTACCCTAGTGTTAATAATCACAAGTTATGGCCATTTTAAACTCCGGTCACCTTTACTACATTAACGCATTTCAGCCGTCTATTTATAAGCACTCGCATCAATACAAACTGCTATATGTGCCCATGCTTGTATTCAGAACTATTGAACTCGGAAGCAACTTTCAAGTGGTATCTCAAACTCAGCATCCATTCAATTCAGCTTCATAAACAAGAAAACAGACGTAGAAATGCCCCCACGTATTTTTTCATTATAGTTAGTGATGTGGAAAGGAATAAAGAAGATTAGAACTACAAGAAATTTAAAATTACAACCCCCACCCATCACCCACACTCAATAAAATTTAAAATTTAAACCACCACCAGTAATTTGGCCAATTCAAAATTAATCAAAACGTTAATTAACTTCAATAAAAGAGTTCATCATCCCAAGTAGTGATTAACACAACGTCCTTTGATGCAGGACCGTTAATCAAACAACTTAGAGCATAATTTTGTCAAAAATGAAAGCTAACTAGAAAGAAATGACGGACAGAATAATATGAAAAAAAAAATTAATTGAAACAAGAGAAGAGAATTGGAGAGAAATCCCCTGAGTCACACCGAGCTCCTTAGGCCTCACACCTAAGAAGACCTTTATTGGATTTTAGTCACTTCTCACCCTGATTTGAAATGATTCGGTACATGGGTTTATATAGGACTAATCAGAACATTCTAGGTTCTTTTTCACTTAGAATCATGCACTGAACTTAAAACATAAAGGCTAGTTGAATGACTCTTGGGCTGATGACTCGCTGACCGGATGCATGTACCATTCATGTGGACAAGAAAGACATACACAGAACTTTAGCAGTTTTACCTTGAGGGCTTGGATTACCCTTTCCCTTGTGATTGACATATTTTGTAGGATACATTCCATCATTTTCCCCTCGTTGGAGAAAACTTAACCTTGAGTTTTAAAGTGTCGCAGTATTAGAACCATTCTTTGAACTAGCATCAGCGTCAGCATCCACAACTTTAAGTTGCTTCGACCATTTCATCTTCCCTCAAGGGTATGAATAGTAAATTTGGAAATCAACATACTCTACTGTCTCTGAAAATGTATCACAAACTACATCTAGGTCCACAAAATCAACAAGATATGTAACTAGATCATGAAATGATTCATTGTCTTTACCAGCCATGTTAATGCTAATGGCAGGTAGCACAGATAATGTCCCTCCCAGTTTTTGTATATAGTCTTGCTTAGCAACCTCTGAAAAAAATAGGGCAAATTGCAGAAACTGTCCTGAAAAAATATTTGGGAAAAAGTCCTTAAACTCAAGATTGCAGAAATACTATGAACAGGAGAACTTCCTTCTTTCGACCCATCTTTTTCTTGTATTCAATACATCAAAATGTGGCTCTGACCTTGGTGTTTAAGAAGAAACACAGATGTCAGACAACTGTGACTGTGTTGTGGGGAATGGCACTTTTGGTGCTTTGTCCGCTGATGTAACCCAATGCTTTTCCAACCTAGACTTAGGATTTTCAGTTGATTGGTTAATCAGTCCGGCCACTGTAGACGTAGGAATAGGATTGGATCGGTTACCATTTTTTTTAATGATTTTCAAGTATCTTTCAGCACTAACTGCTGCTTCAAATGCATCCTCTAGACTTTATATGCATTGTTGATTGAGTCTTTGCCTTACGTCATCCCTTTGACCAGTTTTAAATTAAAGAATCAACGAGTTTGGATCTTCTGCACCTTGGCGGTGAAAAGTTAGGTTATCAAACTTGTCAATGTAATGTGTTGCCGATAGGTTTTCCTGCGATAAAATGACAAATTCTGCACAGGAATTATTGGTCCTCCAATTATCTTCAAGCCGGGCAAGCCTCTCCACAATATTCAACAACAACTCATCTTGTTCGTAATTACTAAGACTTCCTTGACAGGGTTCCCTGCTCTAGTAGTCATGACGCTGCCTAGCTCTGAAAACCAAGCTGGTGCAGGACCGTTACTAGAGCACGTAATCAAACAATATACGGAATAAATTTGTTGAAAATGAAGGCTAACTAGAAAGAAATGACGGACAAAAGAACAGGAAGAAATCAATTGAAACAATAGAAGAGAATTGTAAAGAAATCATAGGAGTCACACCTAGCTCCTTCGACTTCACACCTAAAGAAGATGACTCGCACATCTTGAATAATATTCTAGATTTTATTCACATCTCACCCTGATTTGAAATGATTCGGTGCAAGGGTTATATAGGACTAATCAGAACATTTTAGGTTCTATTTTACTTAGAACTATGCACTGAACTTAAACCATAAAAGACTAGTTGAATGACTCTTGGACTTATGACTCTCGGACGGGATGCATGTACCATATACGTGGACAAGAAAGACATTCAAAGAACTTTAGTGGTCTTAGAATGAGAGTTTGGATTACCCTTTTCCTTGTACTTAGCATAATTTCTAGGAGACATTGCATCACCCTCCTCCTAGCCACAATCACAAAATTCGAAGTTTCAAGTAATCTGCAGACTGCGGTGAACTTAGAAACGTTTGCTATAGTGCTTGAAATTTTCTTCTTTTCTCTTCCTCTATTACTCCCGATGTCCCGAGAAACTCTTTCTGGTTAAATTAACCAGTTTCCCAATTGAATACCCAGATTCAAATGTTTTTTTTTTCTTTTTAGAAACCACAAAGCGGGCACCATTGTTCTTTCAAACCTTACATTTTTATTCTCACTAACTGACTAAAATATGTTAAAATATTCATTCAGACACACCAAAAAGTCAAATGCTTTCCCCTTCAATTGGCACCGAAGAAGTATTAATGTAAGGTTATAGTAAAATCTACTCCCACTTCCATGGGGCTGCTGTGCTTGACAGCTTGAGATACATCTCAACGGTTCCTCAACTTTTCCCTCACCCAAACTGAGAGTGCACAAAATTGATGAAACTTAACACGTTTTTCTCCGAAATGGAAACCAACATTGAAGAAGTCGAAATATCTTTACGAAATCTAACAACAATCAAACTTCAGTTTATCGACTTCTACGGAGAAAACTAAGCAATTTGAAACAAACATAGAAATACATACATACTTTTACATTAGTATATTACCATCAGAAGCTGCTCAGTTTCCTGTCCACGATTCTTTCTTGGCAACAGCTCCCAATAATCAAAAAGCAAGAAACGGCTGTAGCTGGAGATGATAATAGAGAGAATTCTCTCAAATCTTGCTTTGGATAGAAGAGTGGATTTCACTTTTTTCCTTCACATTGATAAATTTACTGGGCTGGTCCGTGCACGGGGAGTCCGGATTTACTATGGCATGGCACATTGTGTGCCATAGTGTGGGCCACCACTCACATGCGGCGGGGTCCATTAATACAGTGGGGCCCACCACATGTGAGTGGTGGCACACACAATGTGTCATAGAGGATCTCATTCCGTGCACGGGCCTTTTTAAGAAACTTTTTCTTCCCTTTTTTACACGTTTGCTATTTATAGTCCATGCAATTTTTTACTCTCCCACTAATTTTTTATTTCCGTCTCATTATCATATATTTATTTTAATATTTTAACTTTAACATTTATACATTTAAATTTTTTAATTATTATGCTATATAAACAATACTCTAAATTTTGATCAAGTGATTATATAATATGAGGCAAAGTAAAAAATTTGAGAAAAATAAATAGTAAGGGTATTTATATCAAAATTAAAAGTGATTATAAAAATTTTAAAACAATAAATAGCACCGGCCTTTTACACCCATCTACGTAGCACGAGCATGGTGGCAGCGGGTGGGTGCCTTGGAGAGAAGAACATGGATGAAGAGGGGTGGGGGTGAGGAAGAGGGCAGATGGGGTGAGAGAGGAGGGAGGGCATGGGAGACGGGAATGGGGGGTGGGGGGGGAGGGAGGGAGTTTTTCTTTTAATTAATATTTTAAAAATTTACATTTTTACCTTCCCTTAAGTTCAATTAGATAGAAAATAATTTAAATATCCCTTAGAAAGTCATAAAAATTGCACGTTAGCCATTTTCTATCAATTTTGAATGATTTTTATCCATTTTTCCCTATTTCGCAATAAAAAATTACTTTAGGGCTTAAGACGCAATAAGTAAGACGTTGGGGTCCTTTTGACCTTTTCACGAAAATATTAGGACCTAAAATGCAAAAAATCCAAAAAAATGGAAGAATTATTGGACTAGGTGTCATCCCCACAAACAAGCCAGTTGGTATACCGTGTGCCTAGACGCACGGTATAATTTTCCCAAACCAACACAAGCAAAGACTTCATGACAGCCATGAATGTCCCATAATCTGTTCACAGACCCTTCCATCTATTACCCCTATACACACAACCTCTCAACGCACGGTCCCCAAAGTCTATACTGTGTGTAATTGAGGGTCCCACTCTGCTGTCTTGTCCCCACGTTTTGCGTATCTAACACCCCACACAGAATCTAGTTACCCTTGCATCCAAGATCTAGTTCCGACGCAACCGGCCGAAAAGTGGAATCCTCGACGATCGTAAGCCACAAATTGGTTCTGGGTTTGATATTGAATACCTTTGTTCTGCCCCCAACCACCCCACTGCACCTCAGAAATCCTAAATACTCACTGCAGTTGAACCTTCTCTCCAGCCATCATATCCCGTTAATGCTCTCTTTCTGCAAATCGATCCCAGCTCCCACCTACCTCCGTACCAATCCATTGAATTCCCCTACGTAGAAGTACAATTTGAATTTCCTTATTTAAGGAACCATTTGTTTCCCCTTTTAACACAGCACCCCTAATGTCCTTCTGTTCTACTGCAAGTTTCCCACTAACACGGCAAACTCCAAGAAGGCGTTGACTCAAGCGGAAAAGGCAAAGCCAAACACAATTTCTAGAACGTGTTGCTGATAACTACGGGCCGATGTCGCATATCCCTCCGGTATGTATTCATGTGGTCCTCTTCATCTTATCATCGTGTTCTCTTTAATTTCCTTATCCAGCTACCGTTGCAATATCCCCTTCTCCTAATACCTTGAATCTTGTTTATTGCTTCCATATTGGTTGAGGAACTCTAATTTTTGGTCAATTTAGTCAAATTTTGTTTCTATCTGCACTTATTTGCAAGGGCATATAAAAGGACAATTGCCCATGATATGTAATTGCATTGTGACATCCACCTTGTTGTTGAGAAATTTGTGCCAATTTCTAGGTCCATCTATGCAATCTGAATAGTACGTATTCGCACACATTCAATTGCGTAATACTACTGTCAACCATACCTTAAACATTTCAAAATTTTCGTTATATAGTCCACCAATTCATTCTTACCATCTACCACACTTTGTTAGGTTATCTGTGGTTACCAGTACCCACTTTAATTTTGATGATTTTGCCCCAGAAATCAATATGTCTATCTTTTCCAGCCCATGGATTGTAATATACTCCTTAATAACTATCTGCAGTTTACATTATTCACCTTATCTTAGACATTAATTTAATACACCACGTAACTAAAATATACCCCCCGCAATTTATTCTTGATGTATGTATTGCATTAATAATCTGCAGTCTATGAAAACAAATAGCAGTGAGCTCTTGTTTTCCATACCAGTAGCCGTTATGAATTATATGGTCACTTGCGAACAAATTATGGTACATCATCATAAAGTCCTTCGCATTCACCGTCTAAGGGTTCCTTTTGGATTTTTCTCTGTAGATTGATAGTTACCCAACTGAATGGGATGAGGACACACTGTCGTATCGCAACAATAATTACACAACATCCAACTTGCAGTCCAACTTTTCGGTGGCTCCGACAATGCCCCCACCCAACCAATAACCAAGTAGGTTCATCCCTGCGTCCCATAATAGTACCCCCCCAGTCAGTGATTAACCACCAGCGTCCAATCCCAAAAAAGACCGGTAAAGGTAAGGGAAAAAACAAGGGGGAGGAAAACCCCTTCAAGCCAAAGTTCTATACTGCCCCTGGACCTGTTTTTACAACAGCAATGTCCGAATATCTTCTAGATCTCATGCTTGAAGAGGTTAGAAACCCGCAAAGGCCAAATTGGGGGGGGTCATACATTGCAGCGCTCTGCCAGAGATTACGGATGCAATCAATGCTAAGTTTAGGACTACTTTGTCAGTCAATTCAGTGAAGACTAAACGAGCTAGAATGAAGAAAGAGTATTCAGATTTTATAAATTTGAAGCACAATATGACTGGCATGGGGTGGAATAATGATTTGGACATTCCTCAAATGGATGATGATTGGTGGAATAATTTGGCAAAGGTATACTCTATTATCAATTCAGTCACTTTCTTCCCTATTATTATGTTCCGCTTCCTGACCCCTTTTCCATCTCTTATCTTTGTAGGCCAAAAAGGACTTGTGCATTTTTAGGTAGTACCCTCATCTTAATCTTATATTTTCCTCCATAAGATTAATCCCTCCGTACCTTTTACCTATTCCTAGTGTTGTTCTCTCCATCTAAACATGAGAATCGTTTGCTGACAATGACTTGTAGGTATGAGACATTGCCGCACTTTGACACACTACACCAGATTTTTGGGGGCCAAGTGGCGATTGGAGAATACTCCACCAGTTCTAGGGGCAATCCAGTGACTAACAACAGCCGCGAAACGGGGACTGCGGGTGGTTCTATTAGTGCCGGTGCTTCCATGAGTGTCGGTGGTTCCATGAGTGTGGGCGGCTCTAGGAGTGCTGGCATAGATATCGATCTAAATGGTAACCCGAATGATGTCCCACAACCTTTCGCTGCCCGCATTCCACTAGGTTCCAATAAAAACAAAAAGCAGAAAATCGGTCGCCATGATGACGTGTTGATAGGTGTATTGCAATCTCTTCAAGAAAGCAATACTGCAAAAACACAAGGCCGTCTCCGTAGAAATGAAAGGAATTCTGAGACAACTTCATTGGGTGAAGGTCCAACACCCACCATAGATGAATCAATGGCCATATTGTGTCGCATTCCTGGAATCGATGATTATTCGTTCGCACAGGCTTGTAACAGCTTGAAGGAGCCCACAAATCGAAGAATCTTGGCTTCCATCCCTACTGACCAGCGTCGTCGTGGATGTATATTGTATCACCATGGTAAGGCTGAACCAATTCCTCAACAGCCAACAGTTCATGCCCATAACACAAACACTTCTGTGTTCCCTGAAATAAGTGCATCCATGTTCCACATGCAAAATCTTGGGTCCAATACCAACCACCAGAATGCATATGTGCCATCAGCAGTATCTGATCCACCTCCTAACTCCTTCAATGGTAGCCAACAATTCAGTCCTTTTCCTACCACATTTGGTGACACAATACCAGATTCATTGCACAACATTTTCACCAACTACCAGCGTCGGGATGATGGCAGTCCATCTGGTTAGGTGGATTATAGTGAAAGCTCGACCGTTCAGGGTTGTAGCAGGTCTTTATTGGAGTCTTAGTTACTTATGCCCATACCACAGACTTGTGTATCAGTCCTCGTGGCTTCTACAACCTTGTACTCACTCTTCGGCCTATCTGTTCACTATCAATGGAATCCCCTGCACGTCAAAAATTCTCGACCTTTCCAGTGTTATGGCGAATAATCGTAACCACTCCAACCTATGGTTTATAGGATTGTTATCTTTTAGGGATTCTTTAATGTTTGTTTAATTTTCTGATTTAAACTATGTGCTGCTTGGTGTATCATCCCACTCTTTTAGGATTTAATCCGTTTACTGTATCTGTTTCCTTGGTAACTTGTTTCAACAGGCCTTTAGAGGCTGTTTGTTTTCATTATTTACGAAATCTTTTATTGGCTTCATATGGCGGTTAGGCCTCTGAGTTGTTATAACCCCATGTATTGATCAATTATATATGTTATCGTTTTCCGTCTTCCCCATGACTGTAATGTTCTTTCAATATCATAGCAATGCCCGATTCCCATTTTATTTTACAAAATGGTCATATGATCATTTTGCTTATATATTAGAGGTATAATGTATTTTAACGAACGAATAATATTGTTGCACGTCTTTAACACTCTGACTACTCTAACGTTTAAGGTCATAATTTCAAATTTCATATCGATTCGACCAGTAAATTATTGCAGTTGCTCACTTTGGTTGGCTCAATATGATAGATCACAGTGCTTATTTGATGTGAACATTACATTGGCCATTTGCATTGGAATTTTTTTGTTAGCCAGCCACAATTACTTATCACTCATTGTTAGTTCTTGCAGTCCCTCCTTCTATGAAATACTTTAAATCCATGTACGTACTTTGTCAACATTAAACTGGAAATGGAAGATTTGGACTATAATGAGCCATCTTCCGACGATTCGTCATCATCGTCGGATGATGATGTTGATGATGCCATCCAATTGGTCTTGCTTGAGTTGTTACAACGAGTCTGGTTTGACAAAGTTCCTCA
>JAOWAN010000005.1:13327474-13353225 GCA_028566635.1 Lobelia cardinalis
ATTTTGCCCCACTTCAGATCTTAATGCGATTTAACAAGAAATCCTACCCTAGAATCTTAAAATCTTAAGATTTTACGATTTAAATCTAGATTTTAACTACCTTGCTATTATGCTTAATATGGTTCTCAAGTGCAGAGGGTGAAAGCAAGTTAACGCCATCTCTATTCTGTAACCCAAAATAATGAATATTTGCTGCAACCTTTTCATTATATAGGCACTCACTTTTTTTTCAATCCTTCGTGCACTATTTCTTGCACCAAAGTACTGTTCATTTTGTCCATTTTTGACACTGGATATGAAGTGGGCTGAAAAGCATATCAAGCCACAAAAGTACTTAGGGAACCAGGAACTCAAATTTTGCCTTTTAAGACATTTCCATCACAAAAGTATAGCTGGACTGGCTAGCTACTAATCCAAATCTTCCAAATGGGTTTAAGGGGTGCTTTTTAGGTGTCAATTAAGGTCTGCCATCATCACTCACTTAGCCATGGAGCCTGGCAAAAAGGTGGGGGAATTTCTGAAAGAAGATCTCATATCTATATTTACTAAGCTGAAATACTGTCGAGTCCCATCCCTTCTGTCTCATCAATGGTACTGATGACATTTTTATTTCTTTGAAAATGAGGGTCCTTTCTTCTCAATTGCAGCTTAAATCATGATTTTCATTTTTTATTTCTTTTAATTTAATCTCACCAATTTTATGTGTTCCTCTTCAAATTTTCTAATCCACATCCATCTCTCTCTCTCTCTCTCTCTCTCTCTCTATATATATATATATATATATCTATATATATGTGCATATTAATGTAAGTTCATGCTCGTGAGCACGTCTCAACATTCGAAAAATATAATGCATTTTGTTAGAACCTCAATTCTTGAGGTGAAGTTTTGGTGATAATTCATATGACTAAACCTTAGCGCTTAGTTAATCAATGATTAATCAAAAAATTAATCAAAACAGTTCATGATTCACATTTTCAAGTTCAAGAGTTAACTGTTAATCTTTTCACAATTAATAAATACTATGGACCTGTCAACAGTATCATTCACAACCGAAAGTTGAAGACTCAAGAGGGAATCATGGCAATAATAAAGACTACAACTGAATTGATACACGCCATCAAAATTTTCATAAAGACCTACAGATTCGTTAACTCCTGGGAACAAACAGTCAACCAATTACAGTTAATCAAACACTTGAAGATAGATCTGTTAACTACAAAATAGATTAACTAAGGATATCCAAACAACATTCAAGAAAGCAAAACTGCATAGATTGTAAAATTAGATCTTAAAGTCACAATAATTTATTCATGAAGGGAGACATTTTCTTATTCACAAAAATCCACAAGGCTAAGAATTGTTTCAACAGTTGATTCATCTATGTTAGTTGATTATAGCTTCTGTAAATCAACAACTAACTCAATACCTAAGCTGCAACACTCAAGTTCTATATTCGTCAAGATCAAAAATCATCTTCATTATCATTTAAGACAGCATGACCTAATCAAAGAAGTCTTTAATTTCCAAATCTAAATGAATCAATCCATTATCCCTAATCATGCAATATGCGTAGGATTTTCCCAGATGGCAGTACTAATCAGACATGTACTAACCATTCATCACTCCGTGATTCTTCACCAGAACTATAAAGACATGAGGATTTTGAACCAACCGCTAACCTACGAACACCATTCATGAGATCTCAGAGTCAATCAATTTGTGACTAAAATGTGTTAGATAATGTTTAAAATACTTCATCGAAGGTATCCTCAACCATGCAAAAAAGCTACAAGTCATACATAATCCAAAAGTGATTCTTTGAGCCAACAGCTAACCCAAAGGCATGAACAGTGTTTCTACAGATTCACACAAAGACGTTGCAAGAAATTTTAAAGGAATGTCACGTAGATCCAATCAAAATTCAAACGACATTATCCGTTGTTCATCAATAAGGAATGCCCCTTGGATCGGTCAAAGGAGACAAGTATTCAAAAAGCAGTCAAAATGAGAATCAAGAATCTTTGACTCCCCAACAGTTAGAACTTCGAAAGCCTATAAATATCAGCCATTGTGGAGTTCAACTTCAAAATTTGAAAGCAAGAAGCAGCTTTACATACACCAACCGACGCTTAAATCCAACTATCTGCACTAGGACTTAATTTTCAAATATTCATACACTTCAAACACATTCGAAGACTTAAATCAACATGCACTAGGTTGTGATTAAGTGTATAGCTTCAAACACTGTATTGTAATAGAGCTTCTATCAGCTTATATAAGAAGCATTTCGTAAAAGATAAAACCTCTAATTTTTAGAGATTTTTTTCTCTTTTGGATAAGATCATGATTGAGATTGAGATCAATACATGGAAGTTGTTAGGAATATTTCTATGACAGTCAAAATTGAATACTCTGGTAGATAACCAAGGAACTACTGAAAATACAATAATTTCCATGGTTCACCAATGACTACATACAGCCAAGTGCCGACCAAAGACCTAGATAATATATAACATTGTGATCACCCAAAAAGCGTACAGCAGGGGCGATCAAGAGGCAAATGATAAGAGAAATCATGCTGATCACAAGCAAGACACGCCGAGTGTATGCCGTGCTAGGAATATATATTGCTTTTGGTCTCATTGAATTCTATTTTATATATACTTCTAATCGAATATTATGTCAGAAACAGAATATGAGATAAACACGGAAAGAGATTCTGATATACATGGCAAGGATCAGGCGAGATCCTTATCCCTTATATAAGAAACATTTCAGCATTTAATATTTGTATCAAAATATACTATAATAATATAATAATAAATTATGTTATAAAAATATCATACAAATTCAATTAATATATTACATTTTTGAGTAATACTATACATATAAGAACATAATAAGGGTAATATGATCTTTTATTAATGTCTCTGACATAATATTGTAACGATTCGAGTCCGAAAATTCGATCGATTACACAGTCCGAAATTATTTGAACATTTCATTCGATTGGATGCAAACCAAACATGTGCATTCTCCAATTTCATTTCTATTATCATTCCCATTCCCATTCCCATTTTGTTTCTTATCTACGGCCATTATAATTCCCTCCAAATCATTTCAATCAGGGCTGTAATTTACAGCCAGGATCGATCGAATTTTTACGAATTCGAGTCGATCTTTTCACATTTTCTTACGAGTCGAACTTTTACGAATTCGAGTCGAACCTAAAATAAATGAGCTTGGCTTGGCTCGTGACGGGCTCGCAAGCTGCTCGCGAGCGTTCGTGAAGCTTCGTGAGTCATGAATTTTATGGACCTTAATCGATTTTAATCGATTTTTTAACGGATTTTGACGAATTTTTAACGACTCTTGACGAGTTTTCGAGAGATTTTCCCAATAGAACAAGTCCAAACTCCTGCACCCTAAAAATCTTGCTCAATAATTTATTTTAATATTTTTGTGCTCTAGTCCTCTCTAATTTTTGTAAGTAAAAAAAATTATAAACGTATTTAAAAAATTATAAACATTAACAATTTACTTATAAACTATACAAAATAATTTTTTTGATTTGAAGTTTATTCTTTTAAAATATGGAAAAAAAATTAATTTACTTATAAATTTATTCCTTTAAACATCTTAGTGGTGAATTTAGTCGAGCCTTAATGAATCAAGCCCTTAATGAGCCGGCTCGCGAGCCATACAAGTCGAGTCGAGTCGAACTTAAAAAATATGACGAGCCTGAAAATTGAGTTTAATTTAACTCATAAAAATAATGCGAATCGAGTCGAGACGAATTCAAACGATTCGAACCGAATCAAGTCTACGAATTAGCTTTACTTGTTTATAGCTCTAATTCCAACGAACCAAAGGCGTGCGGAGTGAGTGATAAAAAGTTATCAGGAAACGGTGGTGTTGGACGAATTGGGAGCAAATGTAATTAAGGAATTATTTGCGTTCATAGATTCATTAGTTATAGGGACCAAACTAGTAGAAGAAAATCTAAGGGGTTTTATTTAAGAGATGGCTCAGTAGTAGAGTTGGGCTTTATAATATGTAAGATCTGAAATTCTATCCTTTTCTATGCTCCTTGAGATAATTAAAAAAAAAAAAAAAGAACCAAACTAGTAGATTTTTTCGAGTTAAAAAGGGATTATATTCTATTTATGGATTTGCTATCAATAGATTTTATGCTCGCCAAAAATATAAAAGTTGTGGATTTGTGAACTCTCCGTGTACAGTGAAAATTATATTGAGTGTTTAACTATTCGGTATTAAAAATGTTCAATTTTTCTCCAAATGTACATAAAAATTATAAATAATGCATATTATATAAATATGAAATGCAAATGATAATTATGAAGATGATAATAATATAATTTATGTGCATTTTATATCTATGTTATATACATAATTTTTAATCTTTATGTATATTTAAAAAAAAATGAACGTTTTTAACACCGAGCGCCTAAACGCTCGATATAACATGAACAGCATTGCCCTTTAGTGAAGTCATTAATGTGAAAAGCATCCCTCAAAACAACTTTATGTTAAAAATCAAGAGGGGAACAAGAACATAGGGGAAAAAGTGAACGAAAATTTGGCAAAATCAGATGACCATTTAGACATTTTTATTTAGGAGTGTTTATTTGGAGAGTGTAACTAAATTTGTAATTAGGGAGTCAAAATATAATCCAAAAATAACTGAATTTTAATTTCCAAAATTAAGAAATTAACCCCTAAACCCACTTTCTTCTCATTCTCTCGTTCTCTCTCTATCTCTAGCTTCTCTCTTGTCCTCTTTCCCAACTCACACCATCCTTCAATCACCGTTCTTCTCCCTCATCAACGGCGGAGGCATCCGGCAGCAATAGTAGCCACAGCTTCTTCGCGTGTTCAAGTTTTTCTCTCGAAATGTATATATCTAAATGTACATATGTGTTTATCTAACTGCACATATGTGTTTTATCTAAATGCACATATATGTTTTATCTGACTGCATATATATATATATTTATCTAAATAAACGTATGTGTTTATCTGACTGTACATATGTATTTATCTAAATGAACATATGTGTTTATCAAACTGCACATATGTATTTATCTAAATACATGTATGTGTCATTTTTGAATATTTTCAGATTCAGATTTGTACATAATTAATTTGGTTTTTTTTTTTTTTATAAAAATTCCAAAATTTATGGAATAGATTGATCCAATTTTTTTGAATCTGAAATTAATGGGATAAATTTTTTTTTATTCACTCCTCAATTTAGAGATTGTAATTCACTCACCGAATAGACACTCATTTTTCGAATTATTTAGGCGCTCCATAGACCGATTGCGAACCCCCCCCCCCCACACTCCAATGATTACATCCTGATGAGACAATCGATTGGAAGTAACTATTTAGGTGTGCCTTAGAATTATTATAATATAGTAGTGAAAGCCTGTGTCCGGGGGCACGTTAAAATATTTTAAATTTTAAATTAATTTTATGTATTTTTTCATACTAAAAAAATATGTGAAAGTCTGTGTTCGAGGACACGGCAAAATATTTAAAATTTAAAATTAATTTTATGTATTTTTCAGACTAAAAAATATTTAAAAAAATATTTAAAATTAAAGAAGAAAAAGAAGATAAAAAAACATTCAAACCTTGAAAATAAAAGAAAAAAAAGATAAAAAAACATTGTGTCCAAAAAAATTATTAAAAAAGAAAAAAGAAAAAAAAAACCCTTTAACCCCACCAAACACATCCACGCACTCCCCCCGGGCCGATCTCTCTCTCCGACTCACGCACACAATGAAAGCCCATCCCACCCGTACCCCCAAATTCCTAGCCGACAGACCCCCTCCCCCACTGTCTCTCTCTCCCTCTTTTAAATTAACAGTAGCCGCCTCTCTCCTTCTCAAAAATTGTGTCAAGTTACTGTTCATTTAATTTGGGTCCCACTGAGCTAATTTATATAAGAGATTATTATAATAGACACTTAAAATAAAATAAAGATTATTTATGTATAAAATTTATAGCATAAGGAGCTCATAACATGATACTTCTTTCGTTTCACAATAGTATAGCATTTAGAAGTTATAAATTATTTCAAAAATAGTTATCCTTTTACAAATTTATGTTCTACTTTTTTAAAATTGTCCTTTATTCTCAAATTATAATAAAAGATATTTAAGTAAATCTTGATTTTTATACTCCATTCTAAAAGGTCTACCATTGTAAAATGGAGAAAGTACTTACTACTTAGGATGTGTGTCACATCATGAGCCATTAGATCAAAATAATTTCAATCATTGATTTTCTTTTAAATTAATGCTAACTTTTAAATATTTTGACTCTTTCCACATTCCCCCCAAATTTTTAAGTTTTTGAATTTTTTTTCACATTCTTCTATATATATTTTATATTTTTTCATTTCACATTTTAATGCATCAAATAAGATATTTAATTAAAAAAAAATAATAGGGGAAAAGGTATACCTCGTGAATCTATAATACGAATTTCAATTTTTGATTTGATACTATCTACAGTAAAATTAATTATTAATTCCATCATTTATTTTTTTAAAAATGCAATCATTAATTATTCTAAATATTATCTACTCTACTTTTTAATTCTCATTCCCCATATTTCTTAATTCAAAATTTTTAAATATAACAATCTTTTCTACTAATAATCCTTTGTAGATTTAATTATAATATCTCATTTTTAAAAATTTGATTCTGATATTTAACTTTTATATTCATTAAAATGTTAATTTTTAAATGACTTTTTTTATTTTAAATACCGTGCTTTCGAACGTACACTTAATTGTGAATCACTTTAGGGGCAAATTACCCTTTAAATTAAAGCAACATGCGCATCAGGGTGTTTTATTATATAGTACGGAAATGGAGACATTGAGACATCTTATGATGCTTATTTTATAAAGTTGTGTTGGCTTAAAACATTTTTTGGAAGATCTGCCTAGTTAGACTCTAGCTAGTTACTGGAAAAAGAATGCCAATGACAGGAGAAAAGTTAGAATCAAAGTGCTGGATTTTGAAACTTAGCTTAACCCCAAAACTGAACCAAGTCAGGATATATATATATATATATATATAGAGAGAGAGAGAGAGAGAGAGAGAGAGAGAGAGAGAGAGAGAGAGAGAGAGAGAGAGGAATGACTTTGGACCTTGACTATGCTTTTCTTGGTTAAGAAGATCTTTACTTGGTGTAAAGCTTTACTTACACCACAGTAGCACACAATTTTACCCGCCTTTGCTTAAAGAGAAGTTAGGCCCAACGGGAATAAAGGTTATTGGGATAATCGTAGCTGCTCAAACGAGGATCTAAATATTGTTAGAACCGTAGAAATTGAATTCATCATTGAAATTTCGAACACAGTAAAAAATTTCGCTATTATTTTCGGTATTGTGTCGATAAATTTTTGAATACAGTAAATATTTTTATTACTGTATCGACAAGGTAAAAGAATAATAAGGAAAGAAGGTACGTAATAGATAGAGAATAAGAACATGGACGGAGACCAGTACAGTTGGCAAAGCAAAGCAGCAATGCAAGCAAGCAAACTAGTGCAGTGCTGACAAACCGACCATAGCAGGTAAGGTAAAGCACATCCGTGTGATAACGGGCTGCCCAAACAATAGCACTGGCCTTGACTTGTCACCATTCACAGCCGGTCCGATACGTACTCAGACTGAATGGCCCAATGCCTCGTTTTCTTAACAGTACTATTTTTGGTAATATTGTAACCGACTGGACGAACAGTAGTCTTGGCTTAGAGTATCCATACCCCATTTCATCATAGGTGTGTTTTTTTCGGTGTTTTTCATTCAAAATTTTTCATTCTTGATTTTTCTTTGTTATTGATTCTATAATTTTTTTATTTATTTTTCTTACTTTTTATTTTAATCTTTACAAAAATTAAAAAATTAAACCAAATCAAATTGAAGTGTGAGTTTCATATATCAATTATACATTTTTACCTGAAGTTCTTTCTCCTTATAAATGAAAATCATCTTTAACACTTCTTAAATTAAAATGTGCTTCAACGGACATATTGCATTTCTTCTAAGTCAAACATTCTGTCGTTATATGACAGGATCATTACTTTACTTAAAAGCAAGTATACCTAATATTCAATTTGCCGTATGTATACATTTTTACCTCAAGTTCTTTCTCCTTATAAATGAAAAACATCTTTAACACTTTTCTTAAATTAAAATGTGCTTTAATGAACTTATTGAATTTCTTCTAAGTCAAACATTCTGTATTTGTATGACAGGATCATTACTTTACTTAAAAATAAGTACATAATATTCAATTTGTCGTATGTATTTGTGCTAAATTTTAGACAAATCCTAGGAAATACACCTAGTTGTTGTCAACCATATCTTACGATATATGATAGGCACATCAAACTTGGGTTTGTGGTCTTGCATGGAGCTAGTCATCTTTTAAATTATTTGGTTATTCTAATGTTGACTTTGCCTCTTGTAAGATTGATAGAAAGAGAACCGGTGATAGTTGTCAAGTCTTAAGTAACAGATTGATTTCATGAATTTACAAGAAATAAGATTTTGTTTCACATCAACCACTGAGGCCGAGTACATTACCGCTGAAAGTTGTTGCTTATAGATGTTGTGGATCAACATCGGCTTGTGGAATATAACGTAGATACAATACATTGTCTTATCATTTACGATACTACTTCAGCAATATCCGTTTCAGGAACCCTGTAATGCACTCCAAAATCAAATACTTTAATGTTAAATATCATTTTCTTAAACATTATTATGTTGAGAAAGGTAAGGTTAAGCTTTCATGTGTCCCTACTGATCTTCAGCTAGCCGATATCTTTACAAAACCCCTTAATTCAGTAAGGTTCACCTTTCTTCGTGGTGAACTTAACATGCTTGACATAAGATCATAGTTCGCTGTTGAGTCAAACCTTGCTGACATTTGAAGCCTACTAGAGCGTTACCTTAAGCCATGCTATGTTTGTTAAGAAATATTTTTAGATTTTATTAATTTTCATAATTATTTTTAATTAATATTTATTCATCATAATTAATTCTTAATTATTTTAAATTAACATATCTTTTTCAATAAATATTAATAAACAACTTTTGACTTTGTCTAGTAGTGGTAAATTATCCGTTTGTTTACATTACTAGAATACTAGTACATAGTCGCTATATATTAGTCTCTAAGCTTATTATTAGTGTTTTAAAAAAATTAAAAATCATTAAATTAATTGTGAGCAACTAACATGTAAACACACATGCAGCGATGCCACACTAGTGTGGTATCGCTATTAATGATATAAACTATCAAGGAACATTAATACGATTAAGCTAAGTGGAATGAGTATTTGCAGCGAAAGATTTAGGTTAGCTTAATAGAGGATGCCTTGAAATGAAATTGAGAAACAGTAAGATTAAACCCATATGCAGTTGAAGTAGAAAATGATGCGAATAAGTAAAGTGCGATTCAACAACTAACCAACAGTTGTAAGTGCAGACAAACAACTAACAGCCAACAGAAAATAAAGCAGTAAGAGATTGAGAGATACGACACAATGATTTTTCAAATGATTCCCATTCAACATCGGTACATCTACCCCTTGCTGTTCTTCACCTGAACACACACAGCTTTAATTTTCTTCTCTTTTGCACCAATGGGAATTGTGTAGCACCGCACTGACGGGAACTTGATGTAACAACGATCTGCACCTGTCGAACTCACCAATTCCAGGAGCTCAACAACTAATTACACAATCACACAAGATGACACTTGTGCAACTCAATGTTAAACACCACTCCAGCACTCTCCACAGTGGACCTCAATCTCGACAGTGAAGGTACCCCGCCTAACTATTTTCCAAGTATTGACCTCAATCACAATCGAAGCCTTATCTAAAAGAAAAAGAAAAATCTCCAAGTTAGAAGAGTGGGGTTTTCTTGTTTTATATGCTTCTTTATAAGCTGATAGAAGCTCTAGTATATTGCATTTTTTGAAGCTAAATACTGTGAGGTCCCAGCCTCTATATCTGTTGTAGCCTCTATCTATGGTGTTCTCTATTGCTATATTGTTATTGCTGGGATTTGTTGTTGGTGCAGTTTTATGCAAATTTGTGGTTTAGAGGTTATTTGTGCTTTGTTGGATAAGGTGTCCATCAAGTGTGATAAAATTTCTGTTAGAGTTTGAGGTGTTGTTTGTGGCTATATATTTTAAGGATTTGGTGTCCCCGATATTTGTAAAGATGAAGATTGTTTTGTGCATGATCACATTTGTATAAAATCATTGCTTTCTGTTACTTATGGAGATATCGAGCTTATTATGGAAGATTGTCAATATAAGGAACTTTCTATTTGAGAATTGACAAGAGCTCTTCGAGAAAAAGCCTTAGAATGTAAATATGCTCCATCTAGGGAGGAGATTGACATGGATGAGAGTGTGAGTGCACTAAATACTCAATTTCATGATGATTTTCTAAAATTTACGAATGTTGAAGAGCTAAAAATAGTGGAGGAAGAATAGTCAAATAATGAAATTAGTGTCCTTCTACCTATTCACAATTTTTCACTGGAGTTTTCGGTTGAATTTTATGATAGTACTTATGAATGTCTTGAGAAGAATGTTTATAATTTTGTAAGTGAGTATTATAAAGACCCTTTTAATCCTAGTCCTAGAAAGCATTACCAAGACCCTCCAATATTTATTTTGGAGGATGATTTTCATACTATTAATGTGAAAAGGTGACAGCAGACGTATATGTTGTATTAATTAACTGCAAGTGCACAATGTCGCATTTGGTAATTTAGAGAAGTAGAGTGTCGAACTCACAAAGAGCAGTTGTCTTTATTACTTGTTCTTACATATAAGATTGTAATAATTCCATCATTTATCAATTATCGAACATAATTATGTCTCAAGCTAATATGTCTAGACTTTCTATTATACACCTTGTTAAAGGCCCTAGACAATGTAGCTTCACTATCGCAATGTAAAGAGATCGCAGACATTAGTTGTGGTCACAACTTTATTTCTAGTAACATGTTTCTTAGCCATTCTTCTTCCTTTCATGTGACTGCTAGTGCAACAAATTCCGATTTCATAATGGAATGCGTTATACACGTCTGTTTCTTAATTAGAAACCCATGAAATGGCTCCCCCACCAAGGGTAAATATTCACCCAGATGTAGACTTGTTGTCACTTGCACTTATTATCCAACTAGTATTAGTACATCCCTCTAATACTGTTGGATAACCGTCATAATACAATCCTAAACTCAAAGTTCTTTTGAGATACCCAAGAACTCTTGCAATAGCTTTTCAATGATCCACATCCGGGTTAGAGGTGTACCTTAAAAGCTTGCAAACTACGAAAGAAATATCCGGTCTAATGCAATGCATGGTTTACATTAAACTACCAATTACGCTAGCATATTCAAGTTGATAAATTGCTCTCCCGAAATTTTCTATCAACTTCTGTGAACTTTCATAAGGAGTATTTACTTCTTTTATTTCCAATTGTTGATATTTATTTATAACCTTCTCAACATGATGAGGTTGATGAAGAAAAAATCCTTCATTATTCCTTTTAACTTTAATTCCCAAGATAGTATCTATCTCACCAATATCTTTCATTTTGAATTGTGATAAATACTTCTTTGTTTCATTCACACCATCCATATTTGTCCCAAAAATAAGCATATCATCAACATATAAGCATGCAATTACACCATAATCCGTTGTAAACTTGGAATAAATCGATTTATCCGTTGTATTATGCTTAAAACCACGAGATAAAATCACAGAATAAAACTTTTCATGTCATTGTTTTGGTGCTTGTTTTAGTCCATACAAAGACTTAACCAATTTGCACACCTTTTCATTTCCTGGCATTACAAATTCTTTCGGTTGTTCCATATACACTTCTTCATCTAAGTCACCATTTAAGAAGGTCGTTTTAACGTTTATTTGATGTACAAACAAATGATAAATAGAAGCAAGATCATATAACACTCTTATTGAGGTTATCCTAGTGACTGGACGCATACGTGTCTAAATGATCAATACCTTCCTTTTGTCTATCACCTCTTATAACTAGTCTAGCCTTGAACGTTTATATGATTACCTTAGTAGTGTACTTTCTTCTAAATATCCATCTACAACCCAAAGCTTTTGAACCAGGAGACAAATCAACTAACAACCAAGTGTTGTTAGACAAAATTGAATCCATTTTGTCATTGATTGCTTCATTCCAGAAGGCTACATCTCTAGAAGCCATATCTTCTTTATATGTCTTTGGATCTTCTTCCACATTTAATAAAATGAGTATTTTAGAGAGTACATTGTTCCTATCACCTTCAACAAAGAAGACGATAGATTGAGAATCAATAAATTTCGAATTCAAGCGTTTTTCCTTTCTTGCTCTTTAACTTCTCTGAGGTTCACTTCGAATGTCAAGAGTTTTCCTTTTATTTGCATTTGAAATATTTTCATGCGTTTGTGTATCATTTGTGAAATCATTGACAAATTTATGTTCAATAAATTCAACATCCCTTGATTCCACTGTCACATTGGATTCTAGATCCAATAATCTAAATGCTTTTGAATGTTGAACATATCCCACAAATACACTTCTTAGAGCCCTTGGCCCTAACTTTGTTATTTTAGGATCCGTAACTCTATAAAAGGCTAAACATCCCCTATCTGTAAGATAACTTAGATTTGGTTTTCTTCCCTTTCATAGTTCATATGGAAAGACATTAAATTTCTTAGAAGGTATTCTGTTATTAACATGACACGCAGTTAACAATGTTTCACCCCATAAATTATTAGGAATGTTAGCATTTAAAATCATAGCTTTCACCATGTCAAAAAAAAAAAAAAAAAAGAAACACGAAAGGAAGAAAATCCATAGGGAAATATTCTCCTCCCCTATCACTTATCAAGATTTTATTAATCTTCTTTTCTTTTTGATTTTCAACTTTCGATTTATAGCACATAAACATGTCAAAGTCTTGATCCTTAGATTTCATCAAATAGACATAAGTGAATCTAGAGTAATCATCAATGAAGGTACTAAAATACCTATTTCCTCCTCTTGTCAAGAGACCATTCAATTCGCAAATATCTGAATGAATTAGATCTAACATATTTGTAGATCTTTCAACCGAAGAAAATGACTTTTTAGTCATTTTTGCTTGTATGCAAACTTCACACCTTTCCTTGGATATTTCATTACAAGCAATCAAACTGCTATTTGACATATATTTGATATAACTGTAGTAAACATGTGCTAATCTACTATATTTTATACCTTTATTTAGAACTCTTTTCCATACCTAAGTAAGTTACTTTCGAGAATTTTATTGTGATTCAATATGTATTTTTATTATTTTGGTAATTCCAGGGGCCTAGGTGCAAATCTATTGAAAGTATGAAGTGCAGGGGTTGAATTGTCAAAAGTGAAAAAAGTTGGAAAATAGTCACGGCGTCCCATCGCTCAGACCCAGCGTTGCAGTGCTCGAGCGTCCCAGCGCCCATCCAGAGCGTCTTAGCACTCAAGCCAGAATCCAATTTTGGAAATTTGCACCAAAAGCAATCATTTCGCGATTGGGACTTCTCAAGGCCGAATTGGGAAGATTATTTACCTCATAAACACTCTAAGACATATTAGAATTAGTATTTATTAATATTTTATGTAATTTTACTTTTAGAAACAATTAAGGAAATTTTTTATTCTAGGTATTTAAACCTAAAAGTTATTAAAAACTTAGGGTTAGACTTTTGGAAATTAGAGAGAGCCTTACTTGAGCAAAAAGGAGAAGAACTCCATGTTTTCATCTTTGTTTCTTTTCATCTCTTCAATTGGTCCTATGTTTATGATTAACTCTTGGTATTATTTCATGTCGATTATGAATTAATTTCATTCTTCCTATAGAGAAGATGGAACCTATGTTAGATATTACGTTTTGATGAATTATTAATATTACAAGTATTGCTCCATGAATTTGCTTGTATTTTTTTTTTCTTAATGCTTTCAATATGCTGGTCAGTTATTGAATTAATCGCTAAACAGAAGTTTACACTTGAAAGGGAGAATCTCGGCTGAGGCCTAGAAAGCACAAACTTAAGGATCACTGCGTCGGACGACCTTTGAACCTAGGATAATTGCTCTACTAGAATCAGTGCTTCATGAATTTATAATTGTCTGTTTGTGTTTTAGGGACATTTAATCGGTGGATTATAGATCTTGACTACTTTATCCGACTGAGGTTGTAGGCTATTTTCGATTCTTGACTAGTAAATTTGAGAATTAATCTTGTGATATTGATGTTCATCATGCATAGTGATGACTAGGAAAAATCGAAACTCTAGGATCCTTTAATCATATTCACCACATCCAAAGTAATTTACTATCGTTTGGTAATTTTATGTTATATTTAGTTAATCAACTCACCTTTCGATAGTTCAAATAAAATAAGTATCATTATAGTTACAGTAATCAATAGAATTAGAACTAGTCACTGTGGGTACGACATTCTATTTCATCACACTTTACTACTAAAATACGATATTGTGCACTTGCGGTTTTATACGCACGATTCATGCATATGAAATTTTTGGCGCCGTTACCGGGGATTAGTTTATAGTCTTTATTGATATTGTTACTAAACGATATTGTTTTAATTTAAACATTCCTTTCTTCATCTTATGAAGTGTCTTACTTGTGTATAATATGTGCATCATTATTGTACTTGACTCAATGCACTTTAACTTGAACTAATTAGAGACATGAAATTGCTATCGAGATATAGCTTTGCGCCAACACGTCACTATTGAAATGTTGTTTAGTTTCTACTCCTTTTGAAGAAGTATAGATATGGACTTGTTTAAATCCCTATGTATCCCTGAAGGATATAATAGCTTGTGATATGTGACAACAGTGACTACTTGTCGAACCCACTTAGAGTTTGACTCATTAATGATTTTGATTTTACCATCAAAATTCTCTTGTGTCTCATAGGTCTATGAGATAGATCACGGCCATCACCTTACTGTATTATACTTAGAGCAGAGATCTTCACAATGTGTTTTATAAATGAAAGCCGAGTCATACATGATTTATATTCATGTGAGTTATCTACCACATATGATCATACGACGGAGTTCGAGAATACGCGGGAAAAGCCTTGCTTATGAGTTTTCCCCGGGGATTAGATCAATCCTCTATATTTTATAGACGGAAATTAATGGATCTCTTTCGATCATCATTCTAGTTTTGAACAAAAAAAGTGCGTTTGATATAAAGTGATGATGATAAACACGTTACTCTACTTTCTCAAATCAGCACTCGTAAAAAATGAACTGAAGTTCATTATTCAGACGATTGAAGCTTTTAAGCTCTCCTTCCTTCTGCTTAAGGGGAAGTTGATTTGAGGGTGAGCATCCTATCGATGTCTCGTATCCCGTAGATACCCGCTGAGTGTCGACAGATACTCGAAGCCCATACGACTGTAAAGGGGAACGTCTCATTATATATTCAGTGGAAGATACTCATTAGCTATACAAGAGATTCCTCATGACCTATGTTGTACTCTTTTTCCTTCGACCAGAATTTATTTTTTTCATTAGATTTTCGTTACCTGGCAAGGTTTTAACAAGGCAATATGTTGTCGATTGAAAAATTGTGCGTCATACTTTTTTTCCTTATCGTAGTTATTTTTCTCACTGAGTTTTTACACAGAAGATTTTTACGAAGTAACACATAGTGCACAATAATTGTTCAACTAGAAATATCCAAGAGGGAGTATTGTAAATATCTTTAGTTGAATGATTATTTCTAATAGACTCTATAGTATATATAAGGTCTAATATATAACTTGTTACCCTAGGACTCCTTATTTATTAATATGACTCATTTTCTCTCTACAATTATTCTAATCATATTATTTATCAATTTAACATTATCTATTTTACAAATAATATACATATTATTATTTATACATAACTTTTTACCATATAAACAAAAACGTCCGTATGCTTAAAATTAGGGGTGGTAATTTGTGACCCGATTAAACCCGTAGATCTATAAATTTTTTAAAATTAACCTATTTAAGTGAATTATAATCAATAAATTTAAATCTATTTGATATTAACTTACTAAATATGTTTAAATTTATTAATTATTATTCACTTAAATAGATTAATTTTGAAAAAATTGTAAACCCGCGAATTTAATCGGATCACAAATTATCACACCTACTTCAAATAAAACATAGTTAGTACAATTCATTTGAATCATTTATTTTGAAAGTAGCACTCGAGTAGATTTACCTTGGGGAACCAAATCATGTCAAAATATATGTTGCTCATAATCATCTCCTTCCCCCCCTCAAAACCTGCGTAATCATCATATCTTGAACTCAAAAAACCCTAATAATTAAATAATGATGATGCAATTTATTTTTAAAATGATCTCCTAAAAACTAAAGAAATGCCAATAAGCTCTTGATGTCCAATAACAAAACAACACGTGTCCCTACCTACAAAGCCCAAACCCTTCAACTAGACAGGTAGGTCCATAATGTCCTCACTTCTAGAGACATTTTATTCACACAACACAGCATAGCACACAAACCTGCTGTGGAGTGTGGACCCCACATTAAGAGAAAAGAAATTCTGCTATTATTCTAATTCGATATATCCAGTTTAACTCGTTTCGCCGTTAAAGAAACGAATGTTAGATGACGGAAGCCGTCAACTCTCCCTTTCTATAAATACCCCGAAATGTTCCATTATGTTGTCTCTTCTGTTAATCCATCCCACTTTGTTTTATTCACCCCCAAAAAAAGAAAAAGAAAAAATAATCCCCTCGTGGAAAAACTGGAGAGAGGAATAACTTGCCATCCTTACAAAAATCAAATCCAAGCTCCTCCCGGAATATCGCCGGCGCGCTTGTCGGCGGTTGTCATTGCGACGATCTTATTCTCTAAGACTTGATTTCGCCATTGAAGATGTTTTTCTCTTCTCAACATTTACCGGAAGAGAAGATTGATTAGATCAGGGTGTAGCACATTTTTGCTGGATTTTCTTGTCCTCTTTTCGAAGCTGTTTAAGCGGTTGGATTTGTTCTTCTGTTACAATCATCTCCTTTCACGTCCAGTTTTTCGGTAATATTTAAGCAGAATTGCTACTGTAATTAGAGCCCTAAGTCCGCCTTTGTGTGTGTTCTAGCTAGTGTGCGAGAGCATTTTATCTTTTGTTAATTCTTCGTTGTATAAAAATAATTTACTGAATAATTTTTTTTTTTTATTTTGGTGCATCTGAATCGCAGCCTTAGCCTGCTAAGGGATTGAAGGTTGGAAGAATTTGGAAGATTTCAGGATTCGATTAAGTTTGAAATTTGTAGAGAGGGAGAAGGATTGGAGGGAAGAAGACAGAGGGCTGTGCCCTGTGTTTGGCTTACTGGACCAGAACAGAGGTAAGTCGTTATCGATTAATAAGTGGCCTATAAAATTGAGATTCTGCAATTTGTCTGTTTGTCCCATTCATTATAGTAGTAGCAATAGTACTCCATAAGCTTTCATCACACTCCGACAACTCCACATTTCATTTCTAATTTTCCGTTTCGTTTTAATTGTTCTGAAAGCGACATAAAACTCTTATAATATGTCACTATCGAGGAAGTAATAAGCGTTTGATCTCTCCTTTTCATTATCCTCTCTTTTTCTTTCTTTCTAGAAAAGAATGCATCCTTAACAATCAAATCAATGTAAACAGCTCAAAATTAGCCCTTCCTCAGGAATTCAAATCTCCTCTCTCATTTTGTTTATCATTTTGTGTATCATCAATTATATATTGATATCAACGAGCAGTTGGTGCAGTGGTACCAGGGGCTGCACTTGGAAGGGAGAACTAATCCCCGCAACTACGTTGGGAGAGGTTTAAAATCTTTACTCTGACACCCGCCTCGAACAGGATTAGTCAGCCAATGGCCGAACACCTGAGATTAGACCAAAAAAAAAAAAAACTTATATATTGATCGAACTTGATCATTTGATAATAATGAAACTTATCCTTATATAAAAATTGATATACAGAGTAATATACAAAGAGTGGGATAGGGGATTTCATCACCTTCATGTGTCCTATTTCAAAAATTAATAATGTGGTAAACTTACAATATTACTCCATCTGTTTTAATTTAATTGTCTATGATAGTGAAATGTTATGAAAGCTTTATGATACTTTCAAAAAAATTATTATTATTATTATTTAAAAAAATTTACCCAATATTTCTGTATATATGACTCTTAATAATTCTTTAAACGTTTTTCTCAATCGCTGATTTTCAATATTTTTTTATTTTACAATTTAAATTTTTTATTTTTAAATTTAGAAAAAATATATAATTAATTTTTTGTTTCTCTCAAGGCAAGGCTGCCTGCCTTCAGATGAGACCACACGGAACTTTACCCTTTGAATTTATTAAAAATAAAGGCGGTTTTCGAAATTTTTTATGATCCCGAAGAAACCTCGCTTCTCTTTTTCTCTTTTCCGCTTTTCATAGTCCCAAGAAAATGATACTACTCCTCCCTCCTCCTACTACTACTATGTTTTAGACGACAAAGGAAATCCCCTGATTTCATCCTTCTTTTTCTTTTTCTTTTTGTTTTCTCTCTCCGACCAAGAATATTCTTCATCCTCCACATTAAGCAAATCAATTTCCCCCATTTCAAATCCATGAATCATTTCTTATTATGGTTTGATTCTCATATACTACAACTGAACAGCTAGCATTCATTTAAGTTTAAATATGTAGTAATTGATATCTATCTAATGCATTTATAATATGATTTAATTTACTGTTAACTATTTATATAAAATACTAAAAATAGTAAAACATCTTAGAGATAGAAAAAATACACTCTTCGTACATAATTTTAAACATTCTCTTTCACTTATCCACACAATCTATTCGCATATTCTTTTTTATTAAACACCAGACACACTGTCCATACTTTTTCTCTTCTGTTCTAATTAAAATGAGACGGAGGATAAGACATCAAATGAGACAGAAAATTTTGACTCCTCTCGACCATACAACACAATTTCAGGGTGTTACACATTCTCTCCCACCCACAACGCACAATTTCACACACTTTTCTATATATTTTTTTATTAAAGTTAATAATTTATTATTTATTATTTTTTATATATTAATAATATATTTTTATTTAATTAAGTTATTATTTCTTAAAATTATTTTTTGTATTTTTATATTTTTAATTTTTTTCACAAATGATAAACGAGCATTTTCCAAAAATATCATTAAATGCATTGATAGCTTGGTTATTAATGGGATTAAATTTTTGTGGGCGCAGTGGAAGGAAGAAAGGAAGGAGAGAAGAAAGGGAGAGGAGGGGGGGGGGGTGTGAGGAATTCAGACTGAAATTCGCAGGAAAGGGAAAAGATGTTGACGTGTATAACCTGTTCGAAGCAACAAACGGAAGAAGAAGAGGAAGTAGGAGCGCGTGGGACTCCCAGTACAAAAGAAGCCGTCAAAAGCCTGACGGCGCAGGTTCTCTCTCTTTGCTTTGCTTTGCTTTTTCTTTTTCCTTCTTGGTGTAAACTCGTTAACAAATGTTTTTAGCCTCTCTGCCGTTACCCTCTGTGCTATTCTATGCCATGACCTTTCGTGGATCCCACCTCCCCCCTAATTAAGTCTTTAGATCGGATCAAAGTTTGATTTTTAATTATTTTTGATTTTATGTTGTAATAATTAAAGTAAAAAAATTAAGAGAAATAAGGGAGGAAATGATGGGAACTATTAAAAATTAAAAATTTTATAAAATCGAACTTGTAATCCAAACATTATCTCTTTGCTGTATTTTTTGTATCACATTCGCTTTTTTTTCTGTCTTTGCAAACGGAGTAAATAAAAATTATGATTAAAAAAAATTATATGGCTAGAACCATATATATTTTATAGAATGGTCAACAAAAATTAAGTAGTATTTGAAACCATCAATTGATAAAATTGGATAAGCAGAGGTCATGAAAGACTCTGCAAATGAAAGTTTATGACTTTTATTATAGTGGCACGAATGACAATACGCGTAGCTAGACACCGGCAAATGAAAGTGTGAAAGTACATGATGAGAGAGTACCGCAGCAGAAGGGTGTCCTAATCTGTTGTGCCAATCATGGACTGAGACTTTGACTGTGGAAATGAATGCTTGCTTGACCCGAACCAGAGGAGGGGAGAGTTGGCCACTCATATACACCACTTTTAGAGTTGCCCCGTCACCATTGTGAAGATTCTTCTCCTGAAAACATGTAGGCAAAAATTTAACCGAGACATCATTAGTTTTACTGAGTTGGGACACAGAAATCAGGTTTTTACTAATGGATGGTAGACAACGAACATTAGTCAGTTTCAAAGGATAGGAGTGTGAGGGACGAGAGCTAGCACCCAAGTTAGTAATTGGCGAGCCGGATCCATCTCCGATCATGACCGCAGCATTGCCGACACGGGGAGAATGCATTGATAAGTTCAGACATATCCTCACTAAGATGGTGGCTTGCCCCATTATGGTGGCGACATAGGGTGGCAAGCCGGATCCATCTCTTGAATGTTGTGTATTGGTAATATGTAATCAACTGTCTCGCCCAAGTGTTGTTTTCCACTCGATGAAGGGGAAAAAAACATATCCTTGAGAATCATCTTTGGTATTTTTTTGACTCTTAATGAAGTAAGTATCTAATTATTCTTATTTGTGAACATTTTCATTAAAGACATGAATCTCGTGATGTTACATATTGTTTAATTGTTTTGTCACGTGCTTGAAAACATCTTATTGTGGAGACTAATCTATTAGTAGGTCCTAAAATTTTCTATGGTGCAAAATCTACTTATAAAGTGTCATGTATCAGTTATTTATAAGAATTCCTAAAATGAAGTATAAAAAATTTGTATGAATGAAATGTTTTTAGGAATATTGGAACAAAATCCATATAGTGCCTAGGCACTAATTTAGACTAGGCGAAAAGGCTGTGGAAGATGCTGTGCTTGGTTAACTGGAAGAAAATGAAAGCAGGGGTAGCAATGAGAGTAATTAACCATATTCCACCCCCACCATGCAGCACAAGTGGATATCGAAGTGACAGGACAAGATGCTAATGTTGGGAAAAGAGAAATACAGTGTGTCCTTTTATGTGTCCCGCAATTGAATTCTTGTCTAACCTCACCCCACCCATCCGGTCATCTATTCCAAGAGCTAACAGTACTGCACAGTTATCAGTTATCACCATAATTAAAGAGAGATGAAATATGAAGAGTTACGAGGTCAAGTAGTATTCTGTATAATCTGTTTTCAGTAAGCATGTTAATTTTTCTTGAAAATGCTAGATGTACAATAAAAACAGTAGAATATTTGATGGCATGCATTGAAGAGTGGAGTGTTATAAGTTGGTTGTAATGTACAATACGCATGTCTGTTTCTTTTAAAATGCTAGATATACAATTGAAAAATGAAAATGCTCAGTTAAAACAGTAGAATTTTTTACGGTATGCATTGAAGAGTGAAGTGTTATAAGTTAGACTGTAATGTGCAACACTTTTATACATGCTGTGAAAAGTTCTATCAGTTTTCGTTTTTTATCTTTTCAAAACCTGATTCAGGGGGAAGTTTAGAAAAGTGAGTGACGATTTCAAGCCATCTCCACCTTATTAAACCAATAGGTATATTGTTGTAAAATGAAAAACATAGATAGTTTTAGATGCAAATTTGTAAATGTGTACGAGATGTCAGAAGATATTGTAGGTGTAGGCTGAAAGTAGAAAAGTTTAACCTGTATAATGTTCTAAGGAAGTTAACAAGTCAGAATGAATTATCTTATGAATGTTTTTATCCTAAGTACGATACTGTTTCAAATGCACAGATCAAAGATATGGCATTGAAAGTTTCTGGTGCTTACAAAGGCAAGCCTCCCACTGGCTACAAGAAAGGACACCGACCATACCCCGACTTTGATACCATTTCAGAAGGGATACCATACCCTTACTTGCAAACTGGAAGCTCTAGCTCAACTCCTGCTTGGGACTTTACCAGCATGAGTCATCACCCCACAAGGGGCTACGACTCAAGATTTACCGTGGCGATGAGGGGGGACTGCGTTCCTGGAGGATTAGAATCTATCTCAGCAGAGTCTCGTGAAGTTGTATTAGAGAATGCTGATGAGCCAAAAGAGTGGATGGCACAGGTTGAGCCTGGTGTTCAAATTACCTTTGTTTCTCTGCCTAATGGGGGGAACGATCTCAAACGAATACGCTTCAAGTACGTATTATTTCGGTTATTTGCCACCAAAAAAAAAAAAAGAACATATCCCAGTTCCAAGATGTATGTAGAATAATACCCGTGAAAATATTTATTATAAAATCTTTTGTAGTACTCGTAGGGAAGGAATATGTTTTTGTCGACATTCTTTCCAACTTTCCCTATCCCCATGTTTACTCTTTTACTTTTATTTTTGCTTGGATTTGCCTGCTCTTCTCCATATTATGTAATGTCGAAACGTTGTTCTGACCAATGGGCCTCTTTAAAAGCCAAATTATTTATATCTATAATAGTTCCCATAGCAATAGATATCATTGGGTTTCTATTGAGTCTGATACCTCTACACACCATGCTGCCCTTTTTTGGATGTTTGAACATTTGAAGCCGGGAGATGTTCGATAAATGGCAAGCTCAGAGATGGTGGGGTGAGAATTATGATCGAATAATGGAGCTCTACAATGTTCAGAGATTCAACCGCCAAGCTCTGAACACGCCTTCTAGGTCTGATGATGGGGTAATTTGCCTTTCTTATACACACTCTATAGCCTTGAATTATCTTGCTATATATGTTGCTGGTCTTGCTGGGATGCATTGAGATATTGTCTATTTTGTATAAAACTTGTGAAGGAAAAATTACACAGTCCCCTCTCCTCCTGGTATAATTGTAACCCTCTTGTCCATGATGTTGGAGATTTCAGTTGGAAGATATTTCCTTAATGTTAAACGAGTAGCTGCCAACTCTTTCAAAGTAGGATACGCCCTTTGACATGCCTGCCATCTTCGGTAGTATTCAGTCTAGACTAGATGTACTTTGAAACTGCTCTCTGGGTGTTTCCCAACTCACAGAAAAATAATCATTTAATTTTGCATCTGGAAACCTAGAGAATAGCGGGATATTCAGGTAAAACCATTACACTTCTCTTGTCTCTGTGATAGTTGAGCAGTTTAGGATCAGGTAGAGTACATAACCTATATTAGCATCTGCACTGCCATGGACAGTTTCCATTCAGGTGTGTAAGTAACCAAGAAGGAGAGCATGGTAAAATTTGTTAACATCCACAATAGAATGCGAAGGCCTTCAGGCTAGTATGTAAATATTTAACGACAGATATCCTCAAGCATAATAACCTTCATCTCCTACCTATATCAATTACCTGAACAAGTGAAATGCCTGCAACTTCTGGATATGTAACATTTTGTTCATTGCCACATAAGATGATTGTGAATAACCGCTAATGATCTTACCCACTTGTACTGCAGAGAGATTCTTCCTATTCGAGACTTGGATCAGCCAGGGAAAGCCCGATGATGACTCCATCGCTCAACAAAGACTGGGCCCCTAGAAGCTACTACAACCCTTCAATTCAAGGAGGCAATCAGCATTTCAATACTGGGTCAAGTACTTATGGCAATGGTGGCCCAAAGGGTGAGGCATCATCTATGGATGCATCAAGGACCACGACCTCCTCCAGAGATGAAGCTTCGGTATCGATTAGCAATGCCAGTGACATAGAGTCAGAGTGGATAGAGCAAGATGAGCCTGGTGTCTATATCACCATAAGACAATTGGCAGACGGATCTAGGGAGCTGCGGCGTGTCAGATTCAGGTAATGTAATCGCAAAAGCTTCGTAAGTTTGCTCAAAGGAAGATAATAAGAACAAAAGAAACCCTTCTTCGTTTTTCTCTGATTACTTGTGTTCTGAATGGTACCTCAACTGAGGATTGAGTTTGGTAGATTACAAAAATGCTAATGATGTGTGCATGTTTTCCTCTTTTCCACAGCCGTGAGAAGTTTGGAGAGGTGCATGCAAAGCAATGGTGGGAACAAAACAGGGAGAGAATACAAGCTCAATACCTTTAAGTTATACTACTAAACACACTTTTTAACAGGCTAGATTGTTTAACAGTTTAACCGGAACATAGAGCAGCTCTGAAAATTTTCCTAAAAGCCAGCTTCATCAGGTGACGGCAAGAGTCTACCAACCAGAATGGTGTCATTGCAGAATGACTAACATCGTCCCAGGTGGTTAAAGAGAAGAAGAGCATTACATTATATCTATGCATATTTTACAAGGTGGTGATTCTTATCTTGGTGATTGATCTTTCTAGGAGGTGAAATTTTGAACATGTAACCACAAACGGCACAGCTTTTAACTTTCGGGTTATCTTTCTGTATTTCATAATATCTTTCATAGTTCATACCACCTTAATGCAAATGAATTAGGGGCTTGTTTTCCCTTTTAGGGCCCTAGCCGAAAATTCTTGGCTCTGGTTATGATTATATTCGTTCTTTGTACTAATACATATTTATAAGTTACTAGTATGTAGCAAATGGAGTTGGCAGCATCCTTGCAAAGCTTCTAATTCAGCTCGTAGTTATGCCTCTACCTTTGTCATTGCAAAGTCAGATGTTTAAGGCAATGTTTCATGTGTTACCTGTCTCAGTTTTACAGCTTTCCTCAATTAGTATACTTGCTGCTACTAGGGAAGGCTTCACAAAATTTGGACTCAGCTCCAGCACAGGCTCTTAACTACTCCTACTACTTCAAACTATTTTCGAAAGAAAGGACGAACAGTATGGGGCCGTTTGTATAGTTGTATTTTTTGTTTCTAGACCTAAAAAATTTGTGTTTGTGGGAAGATAATTCCAAGGATTCAAATTCATTTTGTTTTTATACAGATGAAGACATGACTGGAAACTAAAGAAACATATGAGTCCGTTTGGATGGTATATTTTTTGTTGCAATTTTGAATTTGTGTTTTTGTTATTGTTCACAAATGTTGTGCTTGATTAAATTATCCTTGTGAAAGAGAGAGAGAAGAAAACAGCGAGGGGAGGGGAGAGGAGAAGAGAGAAGAGAGAAAAATTGTAGGGAGAAAAAAATGAGAGAGCAGAGAGAAAAATTGTATTGGGAAGAGAAAAAGAAAGAGAGTAGAGAGAAAAGTTGTATTGATAAAAGAAAATGAAGCGAGATAAATAAAATAATTATATGGGTAGTGGTAAAATATTCATTCCGTTTCACAATAGATGATCTTTTAGATTTGTGTTTATATATTAAAAAAATAATGTATTTTGACAGATTTACACATATTAAATAGTTTCTTTTTATTGACGATAAAAAAATAAATGTAATTAATGGTCATAAATAGGTGTAAAAATATGAGGGTAATCTATACTATAAGTTAAGGCGTGGGGTCCAGGCCAAATAAATAGTACTCCCTTCGTTCCATAATATTAGTCCTTTTAGACTTATGCACATATATTAAGAAATAATTTATATTGACAAATTTACCCTTATTAAGTACTCTCTCTTTATTAATGAGAAAAGAGATAGAGTGTAATTAATAGTTATTGGTAGTTGAAAAAGTAGGAG
>JAOWAN010000005.1:13353325-13370322 GCA_028566635.1 Lobelia cardinalis
CATAATGCACATAAATTATGTTATGTGCATTTTTTATAACTGCTATGTGTATTATGGGCACTCCATATAAAAATTGTGCCCAACCTAGGATCCTATCCACCAAAAAATTCTACATACTCGTCAGGAATTGGGATCAAGGAGAGCGGACCGCATCAACGGTGCTACCATTAGCCGGGTACCGTTTCCAAATCTAGTTTTCTTTGTTTTCCCGAAACACCGAGAAAAAACTTTTGAAGTAATTCAACCCAATATCCAATCTAGTTTATAAATTCATCACTAAAGTCATCATACCTAGATATAACCCACTTAATTCCTAGCCAATTTACCTCCTAATTTAGGCATAATCATGAAAGAAATAGTCATGATTTAACAGTAGTGAGAATAGATTTTGCAAATTAAATCATCGTAGTACCAAGATGAAGAAATATGAAGATCCACACCTACTTTTCAAATATTTTCAGATTAATCTTCTTTTTCCTCCTTGATTCCTTTCTTCTTCCCTCTTTTCTTCTCTCTCTCTCTCTCTCTCTCTCTCTCTTTCTCTCTCTCTCTCTCTCTTGGTTTTCTAGGGAAAATGAGGATGGGATTTATTGAGTTTTATACCCAATCCTAAGAAGGAGGTGGAACCATCTGCTTCCACCATGAAAACAGTGGGGTGAGAGTTGCCGCAGGCCGCTCTGTTCCCCAAAGCTACTTCTTCACTTGTTGACCAGCCTCTCCAAATTTTTAGGTCTTTCCCGGAGACCCTTCCAGGCCTGTTAGTAAATTAACGCCTACTTAACAAAAAGCGTTCTTGGTACGTTCACTTTGAAACATTTTAACAATTTATTTTACTCTATATTTGCTAAACACTAATTCAAACATACCCATTACTTATATTGGCAATTTGGCACACCTATTTATTAATTAATTTTTTAATGACATTATAAAATACTAGACCTTACAAACACATTCCCAATGTTATCAAAAAGAAGGCAAAAAGAGTTCACGTTCAAGCATAGAGATGCTTTAATACGTCGATTGGGTATTGAGGTGCCAGCTTTCGCTTGTCACAAACTCAAACAACTCTAGACACTTTATTAAATGAAATCTTTCAAGATAAACAAAACAACCACACGTGTCTTCAAACTATCAAACTCTCCTCAAACGTCAAGTTCAGGATTTGGGTAGCATTCCAATCAAAAACTGAAAGTAGACAACGGCAAACAACACATAACCTTTACGTTCTCGCCACCAGACGACAACTTCCGGACATTTACAACTGTCTTCGCCACTCAACAGAATAATGATAATTTCATCATCCTGCCACTTTCCTGGTATAACTTCTTGGAGGCTGAATATCTTGAGATTTGCTGGAAAACAAGTCAGCTCGGCCATTCCATCCTCCGGCCTTCATAGGTGGAGGCATCGACTGCCTTTGAAGTGTTCGGCCAGAACCAATCGTCATATTTGCCAATTTCTCAGCTGCATCACGAACGCCATGTGCCTTGCCCATATACAATCCCGCTGCCAACCAAAGATCACTAGTCAGTTGAGAAGGAACATTTGATATGAATTAAGGCATATTATCAAGGCAGAATACATGGCACTATCACAAAAATAAACAAATGTTTAAACATCTTGAACTGCTCGGACCAGCTCCTGATTATCATTTGAAACAAAAATGGATAAGGGAAATAAGCTATTCATGAACAATGCTTACTTGGACTGTTCTTCCCAGGAGGCTGATATCTTGGTTGTCTGGCAGAGCACTTGAAGGTTTTATCATTTTTTAATGGATCCTGAGCCAGAGGTTGAGAAGAAAAGAGTAGGAAATTAGATCATTTCAAGAAAACGGAAAGACGTTACAAAATAAGAAATTCACAGATAGTAATGTCGGTAGTGCAATAGCATATACTGTGATATAATTAGATATGCACCTGATAATTCATTTCTAACTTACGTTGTACCCCTGCAAGAATGGAAGATCAAGATGAGAAGATAGTAAAGTGATTTGTTAAGTAATAGACCAGTTATAACAGCATGGGTGTAAATAGCTCTAAAGAAAAAAGGCTACATCAAACACAAATAACAAATAATGCGAGGACAATAGGTTTCCGAAGAGCGAGACTGTGAAATGAAAATCAAGACCTCCATTAGCCATATTTAGCAGAAACAAACTATTACATCACCTGTGCTAAGCGAAGCAGGCAGTTTGGCCGAAGGAATATTTGCGGTTGGCTTCATATTCAGAAAAGTTCCAGAATATCTCCTCACTGGTTTTTGTTCCAAAGCTCCCTTTACCCCAGCTGCAAGCATCACCAATTAGGCCCTGCAATTGACTACCATTGTCCAAAAACAATATGCAAAACACAAGGAACAGAAGTACCAGATGGCGGAGTCCTAGTGAGAACAGGTTTAGAGCGAAGAGATGGCGGAACATAGTAACAACTCTGCAAGATTCATTGAAGAACAAAATTTGTAGTTATGAAAAAGAAGATAACAAAAGGCATATACTTTAAGAGATCTTTACCTGGAAGAAAGGATGCTGAAGGGCCTCCAAAGCTGTTGGCCTCTTGCAAGGATCCCATGTACAAAGTGACTAAATTTTCAAAAAGGAGAGAAAGAGAAATACAGCAACACTTAGATTTCCATCACAAAATCATATCCACATCAGCAGAACCAATATTCACCTTAATAGAATGCAAGGAAAACCAACATTCACCTTAATAAGGCTAAGTCCATCCTTGCTCGCCGAAGGTATCAATGCAGAAAGATGTACACCAGAAAGCTGCAATTCAAATTACAATCGTAAATATTCCACAAGACATGCAGATGCACAGCACAGGTTTTCTCCCTTGAGATGTACAGATCTTTAGCAAGGACAATTAACGCTTACAAAAATACAGATAATCAAAGATAAACACTGAAACCAATTTTTGAGGCTTCAAAGATAAATTTTTAGGAGCAAAAGATCAAATTGTAGTAAGGTAGTACACCAAACAACATGATACAGTGAGCCTCCAGAAAACCTAAAATCATAGGAAACAAAATTTAAACTAACCTGCGGAAATTGATAGTTTATAGCACTCGCAAGTTCAATCCCCTCGGCCCATCCACTTTCTGTTGGGCTGCCTATCACACTGCATATTTTATGGATCTCATCTGCTTCACTGCACTCACAGGAGAAAATGGATTCAGTTGCTAAGGAGACCACAAGATGCAAGTCCGGTATAACAAAGGATTAAGGTGTAAACATATTACAGTATTTGCAGTCTAACGTATAATAAGTACCTTGAACCAGGAAAAAGGGGACGAAGAGTAAATAACTCAGCCATGATAGCACCCATTGCCCACATATCTGGTTGTATGGAGGAAAAAAACTTAGAAGTTTGCTGAAAATCATATTGATGAAACAACAAGTACATTTTCATCTACTCACCAACTGCAGAGCCATACGTTGGTGACTGAAGAAGAACCTCTGGGGCACGATACCTGAAAAATCCAAACTTCAGTAACCAATAACAGAAAACAATATCACGGCTTAAAGTTCATAGAAGTTGAATTTATAACAGACAAAAAAAAACTTAATAGCATACTGCATAAAAAGAAGGAAAGCACCCACCATCGTGTTGAAACGTACTCCGTATACGGAGGTTTAGAGCTTATCTCACGAGCAAGACCAAGATCAGCTAATTTTATGAGATCTTTGGAAACTAGCAAGTTCTCTGTCAATATATAAGCAAAAAGTGTTAAAGTGAAAGACATCTAACATCAGTGCATTAAGAGACGTTATAATCGGAGCAGATCTAACATCAAAATATTCATGAAATACATCCAACATCATCATCATCAATTAAACAGGAACTTCCACCACTGACACTAAAATCCATTCAATAACCTTAGGCAAAATACCTGGCTTAAGGTCGCGATGGAAATACCCACGCTGATGCATGTATGCAAGCCCTTGAAATACTTGGAAGCACCAATTTCTTATTTCAGTTTCTGAAAAGAGCTTCACTCTGTCTTTCATAAGCTGGTAGAGGCTGCATTCCTAGGAAAACAGTAAGAGAATAGCAGATTATTAAAGGAACAGATAGCAACGAACAACAAATCTATGTACCTAATAAGAAAGGCCACCATACCATGTATTCAAAAACAAAGTACAAGATGTCGTTCTCTCTGATGACTTCCTTCAGCTTAACAATGTTTGGATGATTCATCTTCCTCAATGACTAGGGGAAGAAACAAAGTTTAGTTCACATAAAGTGCATAATGAAAGCGAAAGGTGACTTTAGAAACAGCAAAAAAATTCTACCTTGACTTCTCTCAAATTGATGCATTCTTCCCATGAATAATATTTTCGCTTCATTTTCTTAACTGCAACCTGTAACAGTAAGACACCAATTCTAAGCAGCACATTCACCTGCACCTTTAACTTCTTGTTGATTCCAGTCTCAAATTTGGATAGGTATTTAATACTCCCTTTGTCCCAAAATGAGTGTAACTATTGACCAAAATTGGTCAATGTAATTGTGCTTTCACCAAATATTTTAAAAATAATAATTTATTTTTTCGAATTTATGAAAATTGTTACTAAATAACTTACTATTCTTACAATGATTAAAATATTAGAATCTAAACCATGATGAATATTTTTTAAATAATAATGTAGTAAAATCATATGTTGACTTTCTAAAAGGAAAACTTGACATTGACACTCATTTGGGGAAGGAGGGAGTTGGGAAGGAGGGAGTAATACTTACCACTTCACCCGTCTGCTTGTGCAATGCTCGCCAGACACTCCCAAACGTTCCATTACCAACTTCCTTGATTATCTTGTACCTGCATCAGCCATAATCAAGCCACTCAAAAACACAATTCAACCCACATACATATCAAAGCAAACACAAATAAAATAAGCGCACCTTTCCATCTTGAGGGTCCAACTGCTCGTAGCTCTTTATTTTACAGAAGGGACACGGACGTAGAAGAAATAAAGAAGTTTATCTCTAACAGACAACTGTAGGAGAAACCTATAAAATATAAACTAACAGCCTGGAGGATCTAGCTGAATCCACCTTCAACTTTCTGCAATATCATGCACGAACAAAAGACCTGTACACTTCTGATGCAGAGGCTTCACAGCCTTATTCACAAAAGATACCAGATCAATGGCGCCGATACATTGACAAGGCACAAAAGGAAAAGAGAAGAGAGATGCGCAGCACATCCTGATACTGATACTTCAACTTGTGTATGCAGAATACTAGAGAATAGGAAAGCCTCCGAAAATTGCCTTAGTCAAGGCAATGGCTAACTCAACTAATACTACTAAGTTAACTCTGATGAAAAATCTTCAGCCGGCTCTTTCTTGTCGATCTAACTGGTGGCCCATCAGGAGAGTAAAGGGTTTGCTGATGAAACTTTAGTGAAACAGTCTCATCTAGTATTAACCAGATAAGGACTCATTCACATACCTACAGACTTCAGCCCTGTGGTCAAGTAGAAACATAATTATAAGTATCATCAGTACATCAAGATGAAAATTAATCCAACTGCAGGAACAGAAAATTACCCCATAAAATGTTTTCTGAAGGACCTGGAGTGTTGTATCGGCAATGCATAGAATCAAAATGTGGAGGAAAATAATATCAGTACAATCAAGGCCGACAGAAAGAATGACCACTCAGCTTACTTGTAGATGTCCACTAAATATCCAACACCTATCTCAGAAAATACTTGCATTACGCCAGCTGAATTGATCATTTGGCACACATTCACTAAGTGCAATTGACAAAGGAAACAAGAAGGAAATCTCCAAGGATGAGGCAACGCCAATCGAGCACTTCCTGGAATGATAACACCTGATTCTGGAAACAATCTGACCAGAGGCACACTTGCTCCATGTCTCAGATGAAACTAAGTCTTTGTGGACCTGGCAATTGATACGAAGACATGGTAAGTTAACCCGACACAAGATTATCTCATATAACATGCCACATACACAAAAGATCGCATAACATACTAGATACTACAAATGAATACAAGCTCTAGCAAATGGAAAAGCATAAAGGACCGAAGCAAATCAGCATATCTATTGTGCTTGAGAGTATAAATTTATACCCCTCTCGGGGAGGAGGCCAATTTATGACCATTCTGCACCATCCAACATTTAACCAGCAGTAAAAACAAAGATAATTAAATCATCATATCTACCGGCCATTGTCGAACTATTTGTCTTGATAAGGTACAATCAGGTAACAATATACCGCACTCTAGACACGGTATATCTCGGACCTTTACTAAAGCTCAATCAGTGAAAAGTTAATATGAGCTTCAGATTAAATTAGTGCCGCAATAATCTATTTGAGCTAATGAAACCTTAAAGCCTATAGGAAATTGCATCTTGTTCATCTGCTTGATTTTGAAAGGGGCCTTCAAAAATGAGAAGCACGGTCATCAGGAATTCTCAATGTCCACATAGTTCTGCACATAAGTTCCTCGAATAAGCTTTCGGCAAGGAAGAACTATATATCTGAGATCTCCTATTCAATGAGAAAACTTGGGTACAGTATACAACCAAGATATTGCTCTCACTTTATATTTTGAAATTTGCTTTCTCTAAATATTTCAATGTTAAAGTTTTCTGGTACCAAGTCAGCTTAAGAATACTTAATCAGCAATAGTAGCCACCCCATAACAAAATAGAAGTGATCAGTACAAATAAATACTTATAAGAGGCTAGCTTTCATCCAAGCACACCATTCATTCCAATAATAGTTATAACTTATAAGATCTCCCTTGGCACCCAATAATGGATATTCCATTTCATCGCATTTGAACTACCACACAACAAATTCATACAAAAGTGACATATAATCTATGGACAACTCTTGCTCACCCAACGAAAACCAAGACTTGAGTTCTATTTAAGAAGTACACTAGGACGATATCAGCAATTTAAAAAGAAATAAATGAAGCATTGTAATACTCTTAATAATCATAGTTCCTAGATATCATCCACAAAACAAAGTCAGCTCTATATTAGAAGAATCAGATCAAGCTGCAACAAGGAAACTAAACGCCTACATGTACTCTTCAGAGATAAAATATCTAGATATTTTCTATATGCCATTGAATTGAGAAAATATCTTGCGATTCACTCAAATAAGAGAGATAAAAAACTGGCCTTGTTCGAACAACAATCCTAATCAGGGCCTGTCTAATAGAAAGAAACAAAACTCTCTTTCCAAAATGAATAAATTGTTATGTCCCTTGCTAGTACTTTGGGTCAATGCCAATGAACAGTAACCAATCAGCTTCAATATCCCAAGTTCCCTGTGCTTCGTGAGCTACCTTGAAAGTCCAAGAAACGAGGATGCCTCCCTAGATTTAGAGTAATACATTGATTATTATAAGCAGTTATAAAAGCTCAAATAATGACTTGCATTCCATAGCTTCTATGCATACCTTAAAACGATACAAATAATCAACTATATGAACATTGGTAACTTATTGGCTTTCAATGAAGTAAAATCCTATCATCTTGTTAATAACATAAATTTCAGGTGTCCGCACACGCATGTCCTAAGTCACAAGTGTCCAACATGCTTAGATTGTCTCATTTGAACTGCCCCCAATACCTAGGCTAGTACCAGTCGACCATTACATACAACCAGGACTCAGACATATTTGGCACTTCAGTATCAAAGAAAGAGATTACACAGGAGACTTCATCTATGCCCTCATAAATACGACAGAGCGGCTAGCCCAAAATTGTTGGAATAAAGCACCGCATTGACAGCAATTCAATAGCAAAACAAATTCATGGAAAACCAAAACAAAGTCGGCAAGTCCAAAACTACTGAAATCCTACAAACTGAAACCTGAATTAGTACACAACCAATTCGCCAGATCAAAACAATCATCTCAATCCCCTCGATAAATTCATATCCAAAAACTTGCACGTAACCCAGCCATCAGCATCTACAGTAGAAAGGAAAGCCAAAATAAACTACAAATCCAATTATTCGTAATTTCGTACCAAAATTGCAGATCCATAATCTAATGGAACAACACATGATACAAAATTGTGAATTGTACTTTGGATCTAAGCAAAAAAGATACAAAATCCCAATCAGATCTGAGTTCAAAAACAAAGAAACAAACAAACAAATTAAATTGGGATAACGCCATTGGTTTCGGAATAATGGCAGGAACGAAACGAAAAAAGAAAACCACCATACCGATCAAACCCAAAAGAGAGTATTGAATTAGAGTCTGTGTGTGTGTGAGAGAGAAAGAGAGAGAGAGGTAAGGGAAGGACCTGAAGGGAAAACGGCATAGGCTAGAGGTGGCCACGGGAGGGCAGAATGGCCCCTTTTTATGACTCTCCACCGCTTCTTCTTCTCAATTGCTCCGAACCCTAAAAAAAGACGACCTAATTTGGGTGTGTGCTTCGCTTTGTTGGCAAGAAAAGGAAAAAATACCTAAATTATATTATGCCCTACCAAACTCACAATACTTTCCCTCTCTATATCTATAGCTGTATCTATAGCTGTGTGTGTGAGAGAGAGAGAGATATTGCGCGAATATACGATCGATTGATTGATTGATGATGAGTGAGAGAGAGAGAGAGAGAGAAGGGGAATTATCTTTTTTGCCATGCAAACCTCCCAGGTTTTAGTTTTCTACGGGGAGGCTCACTGTTGCTATTGTGTAGACGCTTTTTGATAACTGGCTGGCTTGTTTTGACTCTTGTGCAGTTGTGCCGACTGCCCTGCTGCCCAAGGCTCCTTCACCGCCACATGAGGTGTGAGTACGATATATTAAAGGTTTTTTTTTATTATTGAAGTACTCCCTCCGTTCTACAATAATGGACCTTTTAGATTTATGTATACATATTAAGAAATAATTTATATTGACAAATTTATCCTCATTAAATAGCCTTTTTTTACTAATGAGAAAAAAAATGTAATTAATGATTATTGGTAATTGAGAAAGTAGGAAGATAATTTAGAAAAATATATGTAAAAGCTTCCTAAAAATCCTAAAAGAATAATTATTTTGGAACAAATTTTAACTTCTAAAAGAACTACTATTATGAAACGGAGGGGGTAGTTTTTTGGGGAACACGATTAAATTAAAAAATGTATAATTTATAATATAAGATGAACTTATTTCATTATTCATTAGAAGTGATCTTACTAATAGTAAAAAACAATTATTAAATTCAATCATTTAATTATTTACATTTAATTATGAAATAATATGTGCAAAATTGAGATTATGTATTGTGGATGAAACAAAAGGCATGAAAAGTATGTGGGATAATTTGCAATGCTCCCTCTAATTTGGTCAAATTTGGTTGTTTCTCTCATGATTGATCATTAACCAACTACAGCAACAAAAGAGTTATAAAGAGAAGTGCACATAAAATTATGTGGAGCATTTTTATTTGTGCAATTTTTTCTTAACGATAGGATCTACAATTTTTTTGATCAAATTACATTAAGTTAATAATGCTTTTGTACACTTTCTGTATACATTTCGTTGTGGCTCTAGAATCATTCTTGGCCATTATACTGATTCTTTTCTCTATTTTTCTGATTAATTTGATTAATGCAATTAAGTTATAAATTTTATATAAGTATGATATGAACAAAAAAATTATTTTGAAGATACTAATATAATATAATTTATCAAATTTTAATATAGTTTAATCGCAATTAATTTGAAAATATATGTGTACTTAAATTAACACCTGCAGAGCTGAGAATAAACGGCTACAAACAGTTGTTAGTATCATAGCAGGGTACTATTTTATTATATATGGTAAGCTGCTACGTGAAGCGGTTAATGCTAAGTGTCCTCGATCACTAGAGAAAGCAATTGGGCTTTGACCACGGTCACTGCTATTTGAATTAAGAGCAGAAAAATTACCAAAGTTCGTTGTAGTAGTGAGCTTTTCCTAGACTATAAGAGTTTAAGCAAGTGCAACGAGTATATGATAAGGGAAAATGAGATCTAATAAATCTACGAGTCTACTTGATTTTAATAGTTGGACTAACATAAGGGATCTTCTTCAAGGTATTTTTTATCCAACTATGTTTTATATTCCAATATTTCTCCTGCATATAATTTTTCTCCTTTAATATATCATCTTTTCATAAACCAAAAATCTTAGTCAGTAGTATGAAACTTCAAAATGAGATTAGTGCACTTGAAAATAATAAAACTTGGGTTTTAAAGTATGTTGCCATTTCTAAGCAGTGTATTGGATGCAAGTGAATTTTCATAATAAAGTAAAAAGCTGATGGAAGTGTTGACAAGTTCAATGTCATATTAGTTGTCAAGGGCTGTACTCAAAAGCCTGGCCAAGGCTATTTTGAAACCATTGCCCCTTTAGCAAAGATGACAATTGTTAGAATTTTATTGGCTTTGGTTTCAATATTTGATTGGCATGTCACACATGTGGATTTGTCAAATACTTTTCTCCAAAGAGATCTTGAAGAAGAAGTGCATATGGACCTTCCACCGGCTACTCTACTTCCATCATTCCTCCTCCAGAATTTAAAGTCGTGTGCAAGTTAACAAGACATTATATGGCTTGAAACAAGCACCAAATTCTCCACGACCCTCATTGCTTTTGGATTTAAGCATGTTGTCATTGATCATTCCTTGTTTGTCCCGCATAAAGATAATTCTGTAACCATTATTTTGATTTATGTGGATTATATCTTGGTCACCGGCTCTAATAACTCGATTATTGAAGATCTTAAAAAGCACATATTTATGCCTCTTTCGATCTCAAAGGCTTAGCCCATTTAAAGTAATTTCTAGGACTTGAAAGAGCAAAAAATTCTGAGGGTATTTGTGTTCATCAAAGAAAGTACATTTTAGACATTCTCAAGGACAAAGGTTTAAAGAATGCTAAGCCCTCTCTCCTTTCTCTTGAAGTATATCACAATTTGACTGCAAACAAGGGTGAGCTTTTATCAAATTCTTCAGATCAATATATGAGGTTTATTGGCGAGTTGATTTATTTCACTATAAGCAGATTAGATATCTCATATCCTGTTCATGTATGTCTTAAGTCAATCTGTTACATCTCCTAAAGTTTCTCATTGGGAGGCAGCATTTAAAATGGTGAGATATTTGAAGATTGCACCAGGTCAAGGTCTTTTTTTTTTCTTTTTTGCTAAATCCTCTATTTGGCTTCAAGGTTACACCGATGGTGATCGGGGTGCTTGTCCTATAACAACAATGTGATTTAGCATCAATGAACAAGAACAATAATGGGTTGAGAGAAAGGGTGTGACCCTATATTTCTTTCTTACTTCTTATCAATCCATATTACACTCGATATACTACCACACACACATTTACAACTCTCACCTCACACTCACTATAATACCACAAAGGTCCATACATTCATAACACTCCCCTTCAAGTTGGAGTGTATATAAATAAATAAATAAATATATATCATGCCTACCTTGTTACAAATATAATTTGCCCTTACCCTACTCAAATTCTTAGTTCACAAAGCAGCTAATTGTTCTCCCGTACGAGCATATGAAGTGGAAATAAGTCTCCGCTGAATCATCTCACCTATAAAATGACAATCGATCTCTATGTGTTTTGTTCTTTCATGGAAAATTGGGTTGCTAGTAATATGTAAGGCAACTTGCTTATCAGAACACAACTTTATTGGTAAAGTCACTTCAAATCTAATTTCTTTCCAAAAGTGTTGCCCACATAAGTTCTTGGGTAGTCTGGCCCATTGCACGATACTCAGATTCTGCACTTGACCTTGCCACTACAATTTGTTTCTTACTCCTCCAAGAGACTAAGTTTCCACCCACAAACACACAATACCCTATTGTAGACCTTCTGTCCTCCGGTGAACTAGCCCAATCAGCATCTATGAAGGCCTCAACTCGTGTATGTCGCTGATCTATTTACAAGACCCCTCTAACGGACGCCCCCTTCAAGTACTTAACTATTCGAATTAAAGCATTCCCGTGAGTAATAGTCGGATTAGCCATAAATTGGCTTACAAAACTTACGAAAAAAGCAATGTTCGGACGAGTCACAAGAAGGTAGTTAAGCTTACTAACCAATCTTTGATACTGTTTAGGATCTTCAAACCTATTTCCCTCACCGACGATATGTTTGACATTCAGAACCATTGGGGTATCGCACGGTCTTGCTTTAAGTAACCCTGCTTCCTCAAGTAAATCAAGGACATGCTTCCTATGTGAAATGAGAATCCCTTTCTTGGATCAAGTCACTTCAATCCCAAGAAAGTATTTCAAAGTACCCAAATCTTTTGTTTCAAACTTGGTTCCAATACAGGTCTTGAGTTCATCAATTCTCTTTAGATCACTTCTTGTGTTTATGATGTCATCAACATATACGACCATGAGAATATAACAACCATCACTATGTCGAAAGAATATTGTGTTGCCACATGCTCTTCTTCGCAACTCGAAAGCAAGCATCACCTCACTAAACCTTCCAAACCAAGCTCGAGGTGACTCTTTCGAGCCATACAAAGACTTCCTTAGCTTGCACACCTTACCAGACTTCCCTTGAGTAATAAGCCCAGTTGGTTGCTCCATATAAACTTCTTCCTCTAGATCAGCGTGAAGAAAAGCATTCTTTACATCTAACTGAGACAATGGCCAGTGAGTAGAAGTCTCCAAAGAGATGATGATTCGAACGGAGGTTAGCTTGGCAACCGGTGAGAACGTATATGTGTACTCAATTCCATATAACTGAGAATACCCTTTGGCTACCAATCTGGCTTTCAACCGCGCCACGCTCCCATCGGGATTTATTTTTTACAACAAACACACATTTACGGTCAATAGCCCTCTTCCCTTCTGGAAAAAAAAATCAAATCCCAAGTCTCATTATTTTTAAGAGCCTCCATTTCCTTTTCCATAGCAGCCTTCCAACAACTATGAGACAAAGCCTCAACCACAATTAGGAGTAGCAACAGAATCAAGGGAGGCAATAAAGGCGCCTGCAGAATGAGATAAATGATTATAAGAGACATGAGAGGCAATTGGGTGACTACAAGCATATTTACCTTTTCAAAGGGTGATGGGCATGTTTGAATAAGAATCTGATGACAAGAGATCAGCTACAGAGACTGAATCCAGGGTTATTTCCTCCGGTGAGGAATCCATGACATGATCTCGAGGACGTCGAGTGTATACGCGGGTGACTGGAAGACGAGAGCTTATATCGGGAACTACAGAGGGAGATGGTATCAATTCCATATTAGTATAAGTAAGAAACTCATCAATACGTGACTCACGATCAACCACACACATTTGAGAGGGACCAACGTAATGAGTAGACTCAAAGAATGTCACGTCAACTGACACTAAATATCAATGTAAATCGGGTCAATAACACTGATATCCTTTTTATGTGCGAGAATAACCGAGGAAGACACATTTTAGAGATCGACGATCCAACTTACTAACCTTTTGTCGAACATCTTGAACAAAACATGTACACCCAAATATTTTGGGAGGCATTGGGAATAAGGATTGAGATGGCCGAAGAATGGAGTAGGGAATCTCTCCTTCAAGAACTGATGATGGAAGACGATTAATGAGAAAGGCAACTGTGTATACCGCATTTGCCCAAAAACACTTGGGAACATTCATTTGAAAAGTTAAGGCACAAGCAACCTCTAGGAGATAATGATTTTTACGCTCGACCACGCTATTCTATTGAGGGGTAATCACATGTGAAGATTGATGAATCATTCCATGTTGAGACACATAGGATGAGAAGCAACTAGAGAAATAATCCTTTGCATTGTCACTCCGTAAATTTCGAACAAGACAATTGAATTGTGTTTTGACTTTAGCACAGAAAGAGGAGAAAACATCAAACAATTCATCCCTAGATGCCATTAAATATAACTAAGTACTCCTTGAGTAGTCATCAACAAAAGTTACAATATCTTATACCAGTTTTAGATGGTACAGTACAAGGACCCCTTACATATGCATGAACTAGCTCAAATTAATAAAGACGCAACTCTATTCATAACTCTAGGAGAATATGAACTACGATGGTGTTTAACAAACTCACATGACTCCCAAGGTAAGCTAGATACAGACTTTAATTATGGACACAACTTTTTCGAAGCCAGTAGAGAAGGATGACTAAGGAGACAAAGAGCTTTGACAAGCAAACAGTGGATGGTTGAACAACAACAACTTTATTGAGGAGGTACAATCCATCATATTCATTCCATCTACCAATAATCTCCCAAGTCGCCAAATTCTGAAACAAACAATATACATGAAAGAAATAAATACAACATTGTAACACTTTGGTGATATGGCTAACTAACATTAGATTAAATAAAAATTTGGGTAAGTCTATAAAACAGATGATAAAGGCATAAAAGGAGTAACAGTTGCAATAATGTTACCCAAGATTGTGAAATAAGATCCATCAGCCAAGCTAACATTCGTGCAATGGTTTGTGGACTTATAAAGAGATAACATACTAAAATTTTCTATCATAAGATCAGTGGCGCCCGAATCAATACCCCATTGTCTACCCGATCTAGAAAAATATGTAAGTGTACCCGATCAGTGGCTTTAAAAGTAACTTTGGAAGAGGAAGAAGCCTATTGAGAATTTTGAAACTGTGCAGACTCAACATACTCTTCATCACTCATGACGATTATACACTGATCTGGTTGACTCAACTCTATGTGACGGCACATTAGCAAATCTAAATCTAGGTTGTTGCTACTATAATAGTGATAGTGTCGGTATTGTTGTTGTTATAATAGTGATAGTGTTGGTATTGTTGTTGTTTCTGGGACAAAGGCTTAGCACAATGAGGTTTAATGTGTTCGGGTTCACCGCAGTTTTAACACACTTTCGGTCCTCCTCGACCTCTCATATTCCTACAACCACGAGAGCCACCTCAAAAACCTCCTCGTCCTCCATCTCTACCTCCACGATAACTATTGCCTTGTGACACTAAGGCAAACCTCTCAGATGTCTCAGCACTAGATAGATCACTACTTGACAACGTGTCGTAAATGCTGTAGAAAATAACTGCAAGTGCACAGTGTCGCGTTTAGTAATTTAGAGAAGTAGAGTGTCGAACCCACAGAGAGCAATTGAATCACTCAGTGAACTAATCTTTCTAATATGACTATTGCAATAATAAACTTAAATATTATAATTAACAATTCTTAGAGATTCGATTTTCCCGAGTTATCCATTATGTTGACTAATCAATCTTACCCATGAGTGATATGCTATAATTTATTGATCAGGAACACGAAATTAGTATACTCTCACTTTTGATAGCGAGCATCCAAGATCATTGGTATTAACCTAGAGTGATAAAGAATCTCCGATCCCATTTACATCTAATCCAAAGACTCGTTAACAAAATGAACAAGTCCCCATTAGATCATATATAAGTGTAATGATCTGTAGACCCTTACTCCGCAAGACTATGCTTTCGTGGTTTTCAAATAGAAAGGTTCGCAGGTAGTTGTGCCCTTCTAGTTTAATAAATCAATCCAACTAGGTGGGCAATCTATTGGACGCATTATGATTCGAAGAAATCTCATACATATACTCACAGATTCAATCGATTACACAAACATAACATCAAACATCGGAATTAGATACGCATTAACATAATAAGAACACATGAAATAATCAATATCATAACAAGAATCAATTGAATAAAACATAATAATTGATAGATGAATAGTAATCTTCCAATTTCTAAGAACATCATTTTGTCAGAAAGCTGCTCCAAGAGAGATCGTCTGGAATGCTCTATGCTAAAGAACGATAAAGAAAAGAATGAGACAATATGAGACAATACCCTAGATCTAGAATACCTAGGTTATATATAATCCTACGCGAGAAAATATCTTCTTTATTTCTAATTAATGAAAATACATAAAAATATGGAAATAATGTCTTTCAGAGCCTTCGAGTGATGATCGGTGCTTTAGGCTCGATTTTAGGCATTATGGAACACATGAGACATTTTCACACGCAAATCAATACCGGGTACAAAATTTTGCACCACTGTAGAGGTGCCCTGGATCGCTTGGACGGTGACGATAAATATAACACTTTCCTGCTTTCTGCAATTTAGCCCCTAAAAGTCTGAAATTTTGGCTGATTTACACCTAAGTATTTGAAATCACATAAAACTCGAAAATAATATTAAAATACAATAAAATACTCGAAATAAATGCATAATCAGTGAGAATTGAGTCTCTAGATAAGGGTATAAAATACACTTATCAAACTCCCCCAAACTAAAACTTTGCTAGTCCCGAGCAAACAATAAAATAAAAATAAGAGACTCAAAACTCAATCCTAGCTAACTTTAATAGGCATCACGATTGTACTTAGCACGTGCTACAAGCCATTAAACCCCTAGGTTATCCTAAGAACGAGTGTTGTCTCGTGAGGATTTAGCGAATCTACCCACAAAATTATGTTAAATCATGGGTGAATTATTCTATGATACACTTTACTATCATATAATCATGCTCTCATAGTACTCCACATCATGTAAGAATCAATGAAATCAAGCAAATAAATCACAATGTAAATTCAGCTAAAATAAGTAATTTACTTTATCACTCATGTCTTTGTCAGAAACTAGAGATTTTCTCCACCCCTACCGTGTAATACATTTGCTAAGTAAAATCTCTAAATCATCAAATCAACATCAAGGGTATTTATGGATACTCAGTATGTCTAGTTCTTTTTCTATTATAGCACAAAAATAAAGTAAAAGTCAAGCAACTTGTGCATAGCACAAACAATCACTGTGGTGCATAGCACTCTTTTGACATGGAAGGTTGATTGTTTAACTGTGAGAACCCCGATTCTCGCATTCATGGTTTGCGATGAGGATTTCGGTACAACGCGCGGGTTTTCTCATTTCAGTGACCGCTCATGCTTGTGTGTAAGTTTGAGAGT
>JAOWAN010000005.1:13389043-13403563 GCA_028566635.1 Lobelia cardinalis
CCAATACACTCAAACACTCTCTTTCCAATCATTTATCAATCATTTGAAAATATTATTCATACTATTCATACTATTCACTTGGTGTAGGGTCCACCGACCTAATTTATAAGATAGATATATATATATTCTAGGGATTGCCCCAGTCTTTCCCCATAATTTTTTTTTATTGGGGTACACAAAACAATTATATTATATAATACAACTTTTTTAATAAAGACTAAATAAATAATGTTAATAATACTTGAACATAGACTATATTTTTTTATCTTACTTAATTTGTTAATGGATTGTATTTTAATATGTTATTTTTGTTATTGTATTACAAGATACTAAATATATCACCATAATAAATAAAAATTAATTAAGATACAATGCATATGATAGAATAAATTGCCGAAATGGTTTATGAACTCGAAAAATATTTGGGAAAATTTTTTTAAAATCAAGATTGTTCAATTTTGATCCTTATACTGGAAAAATTAAGCGCAATTGGTCCTAAACTTTAATTTCAATCCAATTAAATTTGAAATACAAATAAACATGCATGGTACTTGTTAGTGGCGGAGAAAAATATATTAGATTCACTCATTTTTTTCCATTTTTTACTTATTTTTCTTTTAAAAAATGGAGAAAATAAGTTAATTTGACGGAGAAAATAAATGAATTGAAGGTTTTTATTTTCTTTATTAACGAGTGTCATGTATGCTTATTTATATTTCAAACTTAAATGAACCGAAATTAGAATTGAAGACCGATTGTGCTTGATTTTTTCAATATAGAACCAAAATTGAGCAATTTTGAAATTAAGGACTTTTACGTAAATATTTTTTCAGTATATGAATCATTTCAGTAATTGGCCTATAGGATAAAGCAAAAATTAACTAAAATAAAATAAGTTCACACCGGATGCAGGAATACAACATATTCGCACCTATATATATATATATATTAATTAAAAGTAATATTAGAAAATATAACAACTGAGGAAGCACACACATAGAGACGCACAATATTAATATGAACTCAATCAGTCAATGTTACAATATTACATAAATCATGCATCTATGGTTCCACGATGATTTTGCCGGTAGCATGGCCGCCAATGCTCTTGGCCCAAGCATCTTCAGCCTTCCTCAGCGGATATTTCGAGTCAATTACCGTCTTAATCCTCCCTTCCTTCACCAAGTTAACGAGATAATCCACCACCTCAGCCTTGGGCGTTGCGTACAGCAGCACCAGCTGCTGCTTCGAGAAAGTGACTTTCGTCGTAGCAGCAGTCATCAACCCACCCGCAGTGGGAGTGAGGGCGACCACCTTTGCCCTCTCGCTCAGATTGGGCTGAAACGTACACCAAGAAATGCCGGTGGCGGCGCAGTGGAGCACGGCGTCGTATTTCTTACCTGATGGGCTCTTCAGCGCTGCCCCCTCGGGGGTTTTGTAGTCGAGTACCTCGTCCGCGCCTAGCTTCTTCACGAATTCCATGTTGCGAGCCCCGCAGGTTGCTGTTACGTGGGTGTTCCCCAGCTTCGCTAGTTGAACTGCGTAATGGCCCACGCCGCCCGAGGCAGCAGTGATGAGAATGTTCTTGCGGGGACCGCTTCCATCTAGCTTCACTTTGGCATACTGAGTGAGGAAAAGATGGGCCGAGTACGCAGCAATAGGTAGGGCTGCAGCCTCGGCAGCTGACACCCTTAGTGGCCTTGGTACAGTTGAGTCCTCCTTAGCCACAGCATACTCTGCCAATCCACCTCCAGCCTGCGAGGAAATCACAGGAAGAAAGTTAGCCAGGGGTTCATATATATTTAGTATGCGATTCTGTACACTCTTAATAGTAGCGAAGAAGAGTCAGATCATAAATTGACATGTCCAAGAACAAAACTCACGTTGCCAAGGAAAGCGACTACTTTATCACCAACTTTAAATTTCTTGATTCCAGGTCCTACTGCCACCACCTCTCCCGAGACATCAGTAACTGTTCCAACAGGCAACAAGAATATTTTTTAAGGGAAAACTTGGCGTTAAATGAATGAATTCGACTTGGAGGTCGAATGACTATGTCATCAGATCAAATTGACCTGGAATGAAAGGAAACTTGCGGGGTAAAAGTGGACGCAGCATGCCACTCTGAATTTTACAGTCAAATGGATTTATGCTTGCTGCTTCGAGTTTTAGCAAAACCTCATCTTTGCTCACCATAGGAACAGGAATTTCAACATGCTGCACATGATAAGATGAAAATGTAATTTCCAACAAGGTTGAATCTACACTTGCACAAACATAAAAATGATCTTTATTAGAAGCATATTTATGCATGGAAAATTATATATACATGAGCATTTTATTCTATTTTTCCCCTCTGAGATGTCATGTACTCCCTCCGTCCCGATGGAAATTTGTGAGAGCTTTTTCAAACGAGACACACATTAGGGACGGAGGGAGGATGCTAGTTCACCAGTAGAGCAATGTATATAGATTTACCTTCAAACCAGCACTACCTCCTCCATAAGTATCATACCAAACCGCCTGCATCATCTTTCTCGCCATATTTGTTCACAGGAAGTTTTGACTAATATGAGTGATAAAAGAAGAGGGGAGGAGAGGCTATATATATAATGAGGGTCAAAGGTAGTCAAAATGAGAACAGAGCAGATTGAACTTGATCCTGCTGTTTGCAATCTGAACCAGATTAGTTAATTTCGAGTCTCTACTCTTTTTTCATTTTCCTTGCTGTGAGTGTACGCAAACTAGCATCCTAACTTTGCATCTTCACTTTTGTCGATCCCCAACAGATGTCACAGATTGGCTTTTTAAAAGAAAGATTTCAAAGAATGTTCTGAAGAACCTCCAATCTGGCCAGTGGAATTGCTTTTGGATGATGATAAGAGTAGGATCAGCCCGCCCTCAATAAGAAAAGGAAAGGGTCCTGATCCTTTCCAATTTAAGAAATAGGTGGTAAGGCAGAAAATACGGACATCCCATCGCAGTCTCAAGAAATTCTCTGTTCTCTACTTGGTTAATGGGGCAAGTTAGATGTACTACACTTAAATCCTGTACATGCTCCCTAAAGAAGTTGAGCTTTCATATACCAAAGTCATCCAGAGGTGTATAATTCCATTCTGCTTGGATCAGGTACCAAAGCTTGGGGTGCAGCTGGGAAAACGTGAATAGGCTATAGAGCAGTTCCCTTCGCGGAAAGAATTTCTAGAAGCAGATTTGGCATTTGTAGGTTAGAGATGACAACCCTATGTATAAAACTGAACGCATGAGTGGGACTCGTCAGACAACAATGATCTAGTCTAGTAGTAACTGCAAATGTCCATGAGCTGACCCGGTACACTAGGCAGCACAAGGAGCAACCATTCATTTCTGCATTTTCCAGTCAACTGGATTTAGAGTTGCTACTTCATGTTTTTGCAAACGCTCGTTATTTCTCAGACGGTAAAAACAAGACTTGAACATGCTGCAATAGCAATATGAACGTTATGGGTTCGCACCATCGTATCTATTTGCAAACAGATTCTGGAGCCAAGCCCTAAAACTTCTTTTAGCAGTGTGCAACTTTGAAATAATACCTCACACTTGTGACAATCAGATGCTTTGCACTTCCATTTTTCAAAATGCCCGTGTAATAGGCTATCAACAGTCAAGGAATAGACAGCTGATATTCAAAAGCATATGCTTTAACACAGAAAGGTTAATGCAGAAAGTCCTGAAAAAAAAATCAAATATATAATTTCCCAAATACAATTAGAAGCACACACAAAAGGTGGAAATGAACATGGCACACAACACAATGAACACGAGATACACACAGTACAAAACTTAATCAAGCAACAATGACGTTTTTGTGTGTCTGCAAAGGTTCACCTACAAGCCACTCTTTCCTGTAGAGACTACTCTATGGTTCCACAATAATCTTCCCAGTAGCATGGCCATCAATGCACCTGCCCCAAGCTTCTTCAGCCTTGCTCAGAGGATACTTCGAGTCAATCACCGTCTTAAGCTTCCCTTCCTTTGCCAACTTCAGAAGAATCTCAAGGTTCTCAGCTTTGGGAAACACCATTAATGGCACCAGCTGCTGCTTTGAGAAAGTGAGTTTCTTCAGAACAGCAGTTGCTAATGCCATTGGTCGAGGAGTGATATCTATCACCTTCGCTGTTTCACTCAGATTAGGCTGGAATGTAGACCAAGGAGTACCTGCTGTGCATTCGAGAACAGCATCGTATTTCTTGCCTGATGGGCTTTTAAGTGCTGCTCCCTCTGGGGTCTTGTAGTCAAGAACCTCATCGGCACCTAGGCTCTTCACTAACTCTATGTTGCGGGCCCCACATGTGGCTGTCACATGGGTGTTTCCCATCTTTGCCAGTTGAACCGCATAGTGGCCCACCCCGCCTGATGCAGCGGTGATCAGAATGTTCTTCCGGGGCCCGCTTCCATCGAGAGTCACTCCGGCATGCTGAGTGAGGGCATGGTAGGCTGTACAGCCAGCAACAGGCAATGATGCAGCTTCAGCAGCTGATACTTCAGGTGGCCTTACTACAGTCACGTCTGTGTTGGTCAAAGCATACTCTGCCAGTCCACCTCCAGCCTGCCAGTCAAAAGAGGAGGAAGAAAAATAATACGTAAGGTAGAGGTTTTAGCAGCTCACCGCAGGCCCAGTACATTAGCGACTGCATACCATTTTTAAAAAGAGGTCTCATTGCAGGGGCGGAACATAGTGAGGGCTGGGGTTGGCCCCCCCAAAAATTTGAGGGGCTCGAGAGTTTTTTTTTTTTATTTTTATTTTACCTTTAAAAAGTTTTCGTTTACCCCCCCCCCACCCCTCTTCCATTTTATTTAGCCCTCCCTCTCCCTTTATTTCTATATGTTTTCGTATTTATATTAGTTTGTGTGAATATTCTTATAAGTGTACGCCTATTAATATCCAAAAAAAAAATCGGGGCCACCGAACCCCCGCAATCTTACCCCCCCCCCCCTGAAAAATTCCAGTCTCCGCCCCTGCACTCCAAGAAAGCATATGCGAATTGGTTTTCTCCAAACAGTCTAACCTGCTTTTGCATTTGCAGGGAGTCTCCTCAAAACATGAGGCATTGGGGAACGAATGGCTGGAAACAGGAAACTGCCCAATTGCTAAGTCATACAGAGCTGTGAGTGGTGTCCTCCCTCTTGTGGCATCGGCTCTTCGTCCACCACCTGGAATGAAGCTCAAGTGTCCACCTGCTATAGTTGCGGCAAGGGCCGCCCTGGCGAGGACTGCCCTTGTCAAGAATTTACGTCCTCAACCACTACCAGAGAAGATGCTTGTCATAGGAGTCTTGGGCATGGCAGCTAATATTCCATTGGGCATATGGCGGGAACATACTCGGAAATTCTCACTCTCTTGGTTTGTTGCAGTGCATGCTGCCGTTCCCTTCATAGCCATGCTCAGGAAGTCAGTCCTGATGCCAAAGACAGCTATGGCTTTCACCATAGCAGCTTCCATACTTGGGCAGGTAATTGGCTCGAGAGCTGAGAGGTTTAGGTTGAGAAGCATAACCGAGAGGCAAAATATGGTAGCACAGATGACTTCTGTGCGTGCAGTTGAAGATCATAATTCGGGTCAGGTTGATCAAGTTACTAGTGGGATGCGCGGTGCCAAACATATCATGTTGGGTCCACTGTGCGAAAAAGTTGCTGCTCAGCGTACATCGTCATCAGCATCAGCATCGACCAGTGTGTGTGGCTGAAATATGGCAATAATTTCATATTTGCACATGAAAAGGAAAATGTACCAACTTTTTTGTGAATAAAATTTTTCACTATGCCTACTAAACTCCAACATCGCTAGAGGGAAATACCTTCGGAGTAATTCCTATAAATTTTTTAGCAACAGCTATATTTTTTCTTTTAGCAATAATAGGAGATCGGATTTTTTATGTCACTCCGTGTGTCACTCTGTGTGTCACCACTCACGTATTGATGGGTCTCATTGTTATTGGATTTTACCAATATATGAGTGGTGGCATATGGAACGGAAACAAGGATTTGATTAAAATTTATCCAAACACTCAAGGTTATGATAGTTTTAAAGGTACCAACATATCACTTTGATAGTCCAAAAGAGTGTTAAAATTTATTTAACATGTATGTCGAGAAAGAAAAAAGAAATACATATTATACACCTATATTATACTTGCCGCTAACTTCTACTGGCATCTTTTATTGTAAGATGATTTTAAACGAAACAATTATTAACGGAAACATTTCAAGTGGAACAAATTGCAATCAAGGAAAAGTGACATTTTGGCGTATAGTACTCCCATCGTTTCGATTTAATTGTCCATGATAGTGATATATTGTGAGGGTTTTATATCGTTTTTAGGACAATTAAAATGAAACGGGGGGAGTAAACTTTTCTATACATATGCAACAATAAACTTAATCTCAATCAACATACATCGAGACAAAGTGCTCGGTAACTTGACTGCTAACAAAGCAATTATTTTCTTCTACTTTGGTGGGGGTTGAGCTGTACACAAGCCAAGTCAATTAGTGGTTTGATTCGATTCGATCGGTTTACATTCGTTTTGACTCGACTCGTAGTGTTTTTATGAGCCAAGCCAAACACAATTTTCAGGCTCGGCATATTTTATGAGTCCGATTCGACTCGACTTGCGAGCCTCGCATACCGGCTCATTAAGACTCGACTCGATCTGCCATTAACAGATTAAATTTGTACTAATTTTAAAAGAAAAATACAAAAAAGCAACTCATAACATTTGGTATATACTTTTTAGAGAACAAACATCTAGCACCTAATTTTTTTATTATTATTGTAACTCAACTCATTTTAGTTAATCGGGTTAAAGAGTTTGGCCTTTAAGGTGTGCTTGAGCCCGTATACAATGAGTTCATTCGAGCCTTTCGCATGTCTGTTCCCCTCGGGGTGAGAGACGGACGCTGGCCAATGTTGTACACCTTTCTCACTTAGCATTTTCATCATAATTCCTCCTACAACATTGGTGCCATTGTCGCAAATCATGGCTCGGGGAAGCCCAAACCGACACCATATGTGGTCGTATATGAACCTCATTGTCGTTGCCTCATCGATGTGCATACCCGCTCGAGATGATTTTATCTGCGAGGGTGCGGGCTCCAGGGTGGCCGCCGCAAGCTCCTTTGTGAACCTAGTCGAGAACTGAGGATACTAGCCTTGGTGGAATGCATCTCAGCAAAGGATTTGTAAAAGATCTCATGTACAAGTTCACCAGTCATGGTAAAACAAGGCAAACTCTTCTTCAAGAGTAAAGCTTCCCTGGGATCGGCGGGCAAAATGTCTCGCTCAATGTAATCTATCATGAGGTCGATCCAATCCTTTTCTCGCTGCTCGTCAATGACCATGACTTCGACCTTATCATAAGACGGTCGATCAAGGAATTCGATTATTACTGCAACTTTTGTCTGACGAGCTCGTCTGAAGCCAATTTGGACAACTCATCCGCTTGCAGATTGTTGCTGCGGACAATTTGTGTCAGTTCCCCAAAGCAAAAATTTGTCAACAAATTCTTGGCTATCTCAGCGTATTTTATGAGCACCGGGTGATTAACCCCATACTCCTCCAAAATTTCCTTCACGACGCGCTGAGAATCACAATACACTTGTCTTCGACTTTGATCGAGATAGCAAGCTCTAAGCCAGCGATCAAGGCCTCGTACTCTGCCTGATTATTGAAGGCGGGGAATTTGAATCTGAGTGCCTTCTCGATTTTTTCATATAAAACGGTGAGAAGTGTACCTGCCCCACTGACGTTGGCACTTGAAGACCCATCGACGTACATAGTCCAATACTGTTAGAGTTGTAAATAAGCCAAGTCAACTCGTGGATTCGACTCGGTTCGAATCGTTTGGGTCCGTCTCGACTCGATTCGCACTGCTTTTATGAGCCAAATCAAGCTCAATTTTCAGGCTCGTCATATTATGCGAGTTCGACTCAACTCGACTCGCAAGTCTTCCGAGCCGACTCGTTAAGGGTTTGACTCGTTATTAAGGCTCGACTCAATTTGTCACTAAGATGTTTAAAGGAACAAATTAATAAGTAAATTAATTTCTTTTTTCATATTTCAAAAGAACATACTTCAAATCAAAAAATTTTATTTTGTATAGTTCATAAGTAAAATGCTAATGTTGATAAATTTTTAAATATGCTTATAATTTTTTTATTTAAGAAAAAATTAGAGAGGATTAGAGCATAAAAATAATAAAACTAATTATTGGACCATATTTTTATGGTGTAAGAGTTTGGACCTTGAGCCTTTGTCCCATATCTCTATTGGGAAAATCTCACGAAGACTTTTCAAGAGTCGTTAAAAATCCATCAAAATCCGTTAAAAAGCCCGTTACGACCTGTTAAGGTTCATAAAATTCATGACTCATGAAATCTCACGAAGGCTCGCGAGCAGCTTGCGAGCTCGTCACGAGCCAAGCCAAGCTCATTCATTTTAGGTTCGACTCGAATTCGTGAAAGTTCGACTCGTAAAAAATGTGAAAAGATCGACTCGAGTTCGTAAAAATTCAGCTCGATTCAGCTCATTTACAGCCCTAAATACTGTGATGGTCACTGTGTGGGAGGAGTGTCCTCGATCCATAGTCGTAGCCTCGCTGGCGGCCCCTCATGAGAATGATGATTCGACGAGAAAATCGGCTAGGGCTTGACCCTTGATCGCTTTCCTCGGTTAATAGCTTATGTCAAACTCTGTAAGTTCTATAGACCACCTAAGCATGTGACCTGACACATCTGGTCGAAACAGATATTTCTTCATAGGAAAGTTTGTTAGAACGATCATAGAATGAGCCATGAAGTAAGCTCGAAGTCGTCGTGCTGCAACAACCAAAGCGAGAGAAATTGTTTCTGCGTCCAGGTATCTGGTCCCCACATCAGTTAATGCATGTGAGACATAGTAAATTGGTCGCTGCTTTGTGTCATCCTCTCTAATCAGCACTGCTGCAACCGCTAGATTAGAAGCGGCCAAGTACTTGTATAGTATATCGCCTACTTGTGGGGATGCATGAGAGGTGGTCATCCCAACTATTCATTTAGCTGCTTGAATGCTTGGTCACAAGCCGAAATCCATCAGAAGTTTTTCCCGCTCTTAAGAGCTCGGAAGAAAGGCAAACATGCACCGTTCTGTTGTGCGCGAGATGAACCTGCCCAAAGCGGTCACTCATCCATTACGTCACTGACCTGAGTGATTGTCGTAGGGGGATCCATTTGAACCAAGGCTTTGTCTTTTTGCGAATTCGCCTCAATCCATTTCTTGCTGACCAAAAAGCCGAGGAATTTCCCACTTGTTGTTACTCCAAAAGCACATTTGCTCGGATTGAGCTTCATGTGGTTTTTTCTCAAATTCCCGAAGGTTTCGAGCAAGTCCACAACATGGTCGCTTTCCTTTGTTTTGATAACCATTTCGTCGATGTATGCTTCCACATTGCGGCCAATTTGACTGCCAAAAACTTTGTTGACCATTCTCTGGTATATCGCGCCAACATTCTTCAAGTAAATGGCATCATTCTGTAGCAATATATCCCTCCAGCCGCTCGAAATCCAGTATGGATGCAATAATCGGGGGGCATTTTGATCTGATGATAGCCAAAATAGGCGTCTATGAAGCTAAGTATTTTGTGACCAAAAATTGCATCGACTAACTTATCCATGTGAGGAAGGGGATATATGTCCTTGTTTAAGATCGATATAATCAACACACATTCGCCATTTCTTATTCGCTTTAAGAACCATTACAACATCTGCAAGCCAAGTCGAATATGTGACTTCCTCTATTATTCCTTCGTTAAGCAATTTCTCTACTTCTTCTCTAATGGCAAGCTCTTTCTCCCCCGAGTAGATTCTTTTTTTTTCTGGCGAACTGGGGTGAATCTTGGCCTGATACTTAGCTTGTGCTCGGCTACTTCCTCGTTGATTCCTTCCATGTCTTTAACTCTCCATGCAAAGATGTTGAGGTTTTTCTTGAGTGTTTTTATGATATCTTCCCTTTCCTTGGCCGCAAGATTTTGGCCTACCTTGATCGTTTGCTCGGGATGAGCAGGATTGAAGATCAACTCCTCTATTTCCTCGAGGGTTGCGATCTCTGTTGCCTCTTTGAACTCCAATCTATCTGTATCAGGGATCTATATTGGGGTTGCTGTGTTGATTTGATTTTCCTGGTCGCTAATCTCGACGTTAGGGAGAGTGGTAGTGATCTCTATCTCCTGGTGGCACATCTCGACATCAGGCTGGGTTGTTGAGTTTCCCGGGACGTAAATTTCAACGACAGGTTCCTGGTCTACCGGCATAATCACTTGGTTGCGTATTTCGTCACTAGGTGCAACATCATCGATCCCTACTCCTTGGTCACTCATATCAACATCAAGGGTGGGTTCATCATCCATCATGGCCCTATATATACATCCGACGAAAGGAAGGTTGTCCTTGTTAGAAGTGAGAGCGAGGGCATAGCTACTCGATGAATGCTTCTTTGTCATCAGCACCTTTGTGACTTCAATCTCTGTGTATGGGGCAGTTATCACCTGTTTAGAGGTTTTTCTTTCATCGATGAGATGATCATAATAATATTTGGGGTTTCTTCGCACACACCTAACTCCACTTTCTATCACGAATTTCACCCTCTGATGGGAAACTGAAGCGACCAGTTCGAATGAACCTTGGGCTAGCATACCAAGGATGAGATTGTAAGGAGAGGGGATGTCGATAAACGACGAATTTCACAATCTGGGCCTTTTCAATTCTTTTTGAGCCCATGATAACTTTCAATTTGAAGGTTCCTACTGCATGCACCCGGTGTTTAGTGAAGCCTTCTACGCTCAAATCAGATGGCTTCAGTTGTTTCTCTGCAAGCGCTAATGCCTTGAAACAAGAATAAAAAAGTATATCATTGGTCGATCCTTTATCGACCAGAACTCTTTTTACCAAGGTTTTCCCTATGTCAACCTGTATGATAATAGGCTGGTCGCGAGCATCCATGCTCGCCAATTCACTTTCTTTAGAACTTATTATGTCAGTTATGTCAAATTCCTCGCCACAACCAGATAAATCATGTGAGTGTGAACCAGCAAAAACTTTTGACTTCATATGTTTCACACTTACCCCATTCTTGGTGATCGTGTTTACGACCCTTTGACGTCGATTTCCGCGGTTGTCATTGTTATCACCCATGTTTTCCTCACGTCGATTTTCTTCGCGACAGTTGTTATCCCTGCCGTTGTCACAACGATCATCGCGTTCCTCGAACTCGTTGAGTTGTCAGTCATTGATCAGCCTCTGAATTGTCTATTTTAACTGCTTGAAATCGTCTGTGTTATGCCCGATGTCATCGTGGAACGCGTACTTCTTGTCAGGATTTCTGTATCGAGTAGTTTCTGGGTTCATGGATTCGGGGGCTTCTATCTCGTTCTCCCTAGGGGTGGAAAAAAATTGCCAATTTCCCTACCATACCAATTGCCCTATCGTGCCCTATCGAAAATTACCGTACCATTACCGTACCGTACCAAATTTTTTGGTAGGGCAATGGTAATGAAAAATATTACCACGGTAATACCATTACCGTACCGAAATGTGGGTATTAGATAATTTTACAAATACTATATAAACACCCATTCCTTTCACGTCTTTTTGCCCTAGCCCAAGCCATTTGCAATTTCCCAAATCCTTTCTGCAGTCCCTGATCTGTTGTTGCTGCCATTGAATGAGTATTTCATTCTTCTTTTTGTTGGTTACAGTAGCATAGCATGCATGTTGTCCTCTCAATCAATTGTATGGGTCTGAACTTGAGCAACTATTTAGCTCCATGTGCTACCAATTGTACTATGGCTCCCACTTATAAGATGTTTTTGGACCTCTTAATTGCCATTGATAGTGTTAAAATCTATTTCAAACTGCTTTCTTTTGGGTTTACATTCATATCATATTTACAAAGAGACAAAATTGACAGTAGTCGTGGATTCTTCTAAGTTTTCGTATTATCTTTGTAGTACACAACTATTTGATTTATCATTGCTGCTGCAGTTTTTTTTTTTAATTTGGGCTGAAAATTGATAATTACCATTACCTATCTCTACCCTATCGAAATTTCGGTATACCAAAATTTTGGTAGGGCAATGGTAACGGATTTTGATAATGGTAATGGGATTTTGGTACGGTTGCCCTACTGAAACCACCCCTAGTTCTCCCTCATCAGCACTCCCATAACATGCTCGCGGGACTGGATTAGGGGAGTGAAGTACTCGCAATGCTGCTAATAGCCATCTTTCCTTTGATTTATGCGATCTCCAGCTCTGACCAGATCAACTTGATCTCTCCTGTCTTTTGACCTCTTTGAGTCTCTCCTTTCATCGTAGCTACTGCCATCCCGCCTGCCTCTCTTATATCGATCTTTGCAATCATCGGCATCACCTTTGCTTTCGGCCGCCGCTATTTTTCGGAAATTACCATCATCTCTGACTTGGTTTTGGGAACCCTCACCTTAAATTATGTCTTATATAGGTCCTGGTAGGAGGCTTCCTATAAAGCACATAATTATGGACCTTTCATCCATTCCAGCTATTTTATCCAGCTGCTTGTTGAAACGCTTGATATAATCTGAAAGGGACTCCTTTTCCTTTTGCCTCACTTCGAACAAGCTTGACTTTTTTTTTATCGCTCCTGCTGCTCCAAAATCTACGAGGAACTTTTTCTTGAAGTTTGACCAGGAGTCTGATGCTTTCCCTCTTCAGAGTGTTCAGCTAAGTGGTCGCCTTGTTGGTTAAGGTCCCTACAAAACAAGTCCACCAATGTGCTTTTTTCTTGGAGCTCGCCATCATATTCATCTCGAACTTTGTGATGTGATCCTTTGCAATGGTCTTCGCTTTGTATTCCCTAAATTTGTTGGGGAATAAATTTGTCAGTGGGGTAGTTTCCCTTATCCACCTGGTGAATATCTTCCCTTGGTCCTCTAATCTTCTTCGCCATCGTCTTTGATGACATTGTGCTTCTTGAGAACCCTCTCTATCGCTCTTTCCATGCCTGGCGACGATCTAACAGGTCGGCGAGGTTCTGATGGGGAGTGATCCCTCCTGCTATCACCTCTGCAAGCTCTCGCTAGGGAGATGCTCCTCCTCTGATCCTCGCGTCCTTAATCATTATGCGGGGAGATATTCCTCCTCCGCTCTTCGCGTCCATGAGTCCGAGATGGGGAGTTGTCCCTTATTTTTAGTGGAGCAGATCGCGCTTGTGACGGGGAATTTTCCCTGCCTCTGCCTTGGTTTGTGTTCCTCAATCCGCCCCCTCTGCTTCAGCTCACTAATCTTGCCTGTCGACCATCTTTGGAATCAGCTTCATCCTCGACCCGGTATCCTCTTACTGGGTACATTCTGCCCGCTAACCGTCCAATCTATTTGAGTTAACTTTGCTTTAAGTATCAGCAACGCGAGCACTTTTAGACTTCATAAGGAAACCTCCCTTTGGGACTATTCTTTCGCGCAGAGAGAGCTTTGAAGCTTCCTTTGCAGCTAGTATAACCTGATCATGAGGTTGTCGTTGAACAAAGTGGTTGGAAAGCCCCTCGTGCTCATCACATCTGATGGTGCTCATAAGCTCCTCTTCATTATCTAACCCATGGGTGGGTATTCCAGTTTCCCAAGCTAGCTCGTCCATTGCTTGTTCTATGATAGCTAGTCGAGAGAGTATTTCTCTCTGACGGGCCAGTCTGTTCATCTTCCCTTTCGCTAGGGCTAGCCTCGCTGCTTTCCTTGCTTCATCATCTAGCTCTTGTGCGACATTGTTGGTAGTGCCATATATTGGAGGTCGCCATTAGTCTCCTCATTATCTTGGTTGTCCTTTCCTCTTTCTATCAGGGTCATTACTTGGGCATTTTGCTCGCCACTGGGTTTCTATGGCGGCATCCTATATTGGTATTCCTGTGTTTTGCTTGTTGACAGCACTCAAATAGGTGTTATTTTAGTGCTATTTCTATGAGTATTTTGATGTGATTATGTATAATTTTACGTTTGGTTTGGTTAGTTTTTGATTAATTACAGGAATTCTAAGCGAAGACATCAATATATGAGAAATTAGCTATTTTTGAGCAGAAAAGGGCGATTTTGGCATAAAAGTCGAGCACCAGAGGAACAACAGTCTTGAAATGCGTGCAAAGTACAGGCTATAGGGCATGGTCGTGCCCTAGGTTGGCACGCCCGTGCCGGCGCAAATGCGAGGCAGTGTGTTTTCCAAACATTTTGGGCTTTATTGTAAAGGCTTTTGACAGCCTATTTAAGTGTATTTTTCGGTCAGCTAGGGTTAGGCATCTCTTTTTCGTAAAGTAAAAACATTATTCTAGGGTTTATGCTTAACCAAGCTATGAACTAAACTCCATTCTCTAGGAGTTGGAGGTAAATCTTACTTATTGATCATGCGTTACGATTAATACTTCCAATTGTGTTCTTGTTCTTATTGGTATTACAATCGTTCTTACGTGCGTTCTTTCAACTAAGTAGT
>JAOWAN010000005.1:13403663-13424773 GCA_028566635.1 Lobelia cardinalis
TCTCTCTCTCTCTCTCTCTCTCTCTCTCTCTCTCTCTCTCTCTCTCTCTCTCTCTCTCACACACACACACACATACATCTTCATTCTTCCCCAATAATAAACCCTAACCTCACCATCATCCTACACTCTACTCAAGCCCTAAACACTTCACCAAATACTATATCAATCCATTCTCTACAATCAAGCCTTGAATCCCAAGCAAAGAGACTTCATTCAAGACATGTATTATGGGAGCAAGAAGCTAATGATCTCCTTTCCATCATACAAATCCTTGGGAGTAGGTAACATTCTTGCAAGTGTACTTCATGTAACTTTGTTCTCTCATTAGGATAAACTCATCTTCTTACTATATTCTCCTTGTAATAGCATGTAATGAGGAACATCTCTTGATTATGTATGAAACAAGATGAATAGCATGTAGTCTTCTTCCTCTTGAGTTGATGTAAATGCTATCTTGATATTGAAGCCATGAATAGATGTTATGCTCTTTGTCATAATTTATGCCTTCTTTGGGATATCCATGAGTATGTAGGCTTAATCTTGTGAACCTAGGCTTGTATGTGAGCTTTATATGTGATTGGGAGTAATAACATGCCCTAAGATTTGGCTCCTTAGGCTTTTACCTTTGTTAATTAGCATGCTCTACCTTTTTTTCTTAGTGCTTAATGTACGATTTTAAAATGACCATGAAATGTGAGGAGACTTGTGTTCTTAGGGATCTTCATAATCTTAAGAGTCCATCTCCTTTGTAGGAGACTTGTTTACATGAACACACTCAAGGTCATACTCTATCTTGGGATTAGAATCATCCTAGTTTCATTCTTACAATAGTTATACTCCCATTAGTTTCCATTTCATGCTTTGTCAAACTAATGCTACTCCCTTTCACCACATCAAGGATCCTTGAATGATAATGCTATCTTCTAGTTTCATAAATAACTATGAAGAAACATTTGAAAGTAACATGGGTTAACAACCCTCTTAATCTCTCTTTATGCCATAGTTGCCTACCTTACCTTCCATAAACACTAGAATGCCTAGTTAGCCCTTATCTTGGTCTATGATGTGTCTTAGATAATGTGATGCATGTATGCTTGCTCATTTGTATGCCTCGTGTTAATCCTAAATGCTATTAGACCAATGTTCACCTTGACATATTCTTGAAACTTGACCAACTTTGACCAACATTAGTAGATTTGCATGCTAGACACCATTAGAGACCGTTTAGGGCAAATTGGGTGATTCGGTTCTTTCCGATTCGTAACTTAGCCCTAGACATAGAAATCTCAACACCAAGATTTGTGCTTTCGAAGCCTAAGACAAAATGGAGATGGTGACTCTCAATTTCATTCAATAAGTTGAGTAGTCACTAAAAGAGGCCGAACACACACACACAAGGTTCTCACGATCAAATCGCCCGATAACACGTTTCATTAAACCTTGATTTAGTCCGCTAAATCCGAGGGCGCGAGGATGCGGGGTTCTCACAGGGTCCTTTGAGATCTTTACCACTAAAATAAAGATATATCTTGGGGGTTCTCACAGGTCCTTTGAGATCTTTACTTCTAAATAAAGATATATCTTGAGTCTAACAATGTTTGGAACTAGTATGTCCTCCAAGAAAAGTTGAAATTCCTATGCAGGTAAATGCAAATGGAACACCAATAGAGAAGGTCAAGAAGCCTGACCAATGGACAGAGTCATGGAAGCAACTCATCTAGGCTAACCAAAAAGTCAAAAATTTCTACAAAAGAGTGTTAATGACTCCTTGACTCGTGACATTGAAAAAGTGACACCAGCAAAACAAGCATGGGAATTAATCAAATCCAAATTCACCAAGCATAATAGAGTCGGGGCACAGGATTGCTACAATCTCCAAAGGCAACCTGACAATTTCAAGTTTAAACCAGGAGAAAAAGTCGGTGATGCTAAACCAAGATTTGAAGAATTAATCAAATCATTAGAAAGATCACGATAAATGTTTAGTCAGAATGACATGCGCTTAAAGATTTTCTCTAGTTTACCTCCTGAGTATGAGAAAGTGGCATTACCTATAAGAGAATGATCTGAGTGAAGAACTATGACCGTTGAACAATATTTTGGCAAATTAGAAGCCTGTGAATTAGAAGGAATGATCAAACCATCATCCTGTGTGTCTAGTCTACACCAATCCATTGCTCTAAAAGCATCTTAAGACATCATGCCTACTTTACCTAAACTCTACACTCAACAAGAGTTTGATCAAATGAAAAACATCTCATTAAAAGCCACTGAAACTCCAAAGATGTACGCACAACAAGAAGTTGATGCTATGCTTTCTAATGCATCACAGAAGAATACATCATCAACCTTACAAGAACCAAATTCAAACACTACAGAGCACATACCAAGCCTTATTTTCATGGTTGTCAGGAATGCCATGGAGGCACAAAGAAGAAGATTTAATTCTAGAAACAGAGTTGTGACATGACAAAATCAACAAGAAACTACAGAGAAAAGGATGCTTTAACTATGGTAAGCATGACCATTATTTTGTAGAATGCCCTAAACCAAAGCCACAAAAAGTAAAGAAACCATATAATTCCAATCCCATCATCCGTGCCAAAATATGTCAGTGCTATACATGTGTGAAGTCAAAAACATAGTCCAAAGATAAGGCTATGATGGCTGAAGTCTGAAGATTCATTGATGATGATTGGGGGTTATAGTAGTGAAGAAGATCAATCTTTCGTATGCTTAATGGTGATTGAGAATGAAGAACCTGAAGAATACATTTGCTGAAAAGAACTTCAATAGACTATGTCAAAGGAAAACCTGTGGATTCTAGATAGCGGATGTAGCAGGCATATGACTAATAATAAAGAAGCCTTGAAGAACTTCAGACATAATAGGTGGTCTGTTGTAACTTTTGGAGATAATTCAGCAGGAGCAATTAAGGGTTATGGAGACTTAATCACAGAAACAGTTGTATTCAGAAATGTTGCACTCGTTAAAGGTCTAAAACACAGTTTAATTAGCATTAGTCAGATTTGTGACAATTGAGCAGTTGTTCTCTACTGAAATAATAAATGCTCCATTCAAAATAACACAGGAAAAGAATTGATAATTGGCCATAGAAAAGACAACTTATAAGTGTTTAATCTCAACATCAATCTCAGCTAATGCAATATGTCTAGTATCCATAAATCATGACTAGTTGTGGCACAAAAGGCTAGCTCATTTAAACTTCGAATGCATATTAAAATTGGCTGCATTAGACTGTGTCAAAGGTCTACCAAAAATGTCACCCAAAAAGGACAGATTATGTAAGGCCTGCCACTGTGGAAAGCACAAAAATGTCCAAATAATATTGGTAAAGAGATAGTTGTTCATAATAGAACAATCTCATGTTTAATGGCTATCTCTTATAACCTTATTAGAGTCATTTCTTATGAAGTAAGATTATGATAGATGACCATGTTTACTTGAAATATTGGTGTACAGGCTTTGATATGAAATTTGATTCATCCATGGTCCTAATTTGAATTAGCAGTTGATCATGAAATCTCAACAACTCTAATCAAATTAATTTTTATTTGACATTTGATGAATGATCTTGTAATTATATAAAGTTAGAACACCTGACTTATCATCAAAATTGAGGTCCTAACACAATTAATAGTCGATAATATTCATATTATATTACATTATAATAATAATTAATATCAGTGAACTATAAATTTCAATAAAAATAAAAAATAATATTATAATAATACAATTAAGAATAAATAAATATTTTTTTACTGATCTAGCACAAAATTATATTGCATAAATTATATTAATATTAATATTATGTTACATTATAATTATAATTAACATTAATGAATAATAAATTACAATAATAATAGCTTCATAATAATATAATTAGTAATAAATTAATTAAAATACTTAGTAAAATTGAAAAAGAATATTGCATATTTATTATAATAAAATTAACATAAAATTAGTTACAATATTATTGCTAATAATAATGAATATCATAATTATATAGTAATAATAATAATTTAATGACAAGGATAAATTAATATATTATATTTACACATTTTACTTTTACTAGAACACAGTTAAAAAGGGTAATATGACCAGTACACATTCATTTCAATCATACAGCTCTATTTTCAAACCAGGAATTGAATACCAATTCCATTTTATTATGTGCCAACCAGGTCCCAAATCATGTCTCAAATCCTGTCTCACCACTCACATTGTGGTGGGACCCACTAATGATGGGGTCCACCACAATGTGAGTGGTGAGACAGGGTTGGGGACAGAGGATCTCAACTCGCCAACCAGCCCTAGTTTGACCACTTTCCATTCACTTCCAATTTCTTCAGGAATCATTTCCATTGATCTTTCCATTCCTTAAAAACATTACGAGTGAACCAAACGGCCCCTTAATCTCCTTGAGCAGGGGTGTAGGTCCTGTAGGAATCCAATGCCGAATTGTCACTAAATGATGCTAATTCTCATTCCAACAAGCACTTGAAATGTTGTCTTATGCCACAATCTAACAAAAAAATAAATAAAGCATCAAAGTGCAAGTAGACTAAAATATACAGGAAACAGGACAGATAGATATGTACTGGAAATAAAGGCAAAACAAGGAAAATTGCCGCTTGCAGCTGTAGCCTGTTTGCTGCGCAATGCGCATTCAAAAGGGAGAAGCAAGTCATCTAGCTGTTGCAACTATCGAGCTGGGCATAGCTCCATTCTACAGCAAAGATCTGCACCAGTGCAACAAAGAATCATAGTCAATCTCCCAAATATATTTTATGAAGTTTGCTTTTCTAAACAGAATAGTGAACTCAAAATGCAACCATATTTCCAAATAAAGTCTTCAAATAGACATTTGTAGGATCTTTACACCAAAAATAGCTTCTTATACTATGACACTACTTGCACAACCACAAAGACTCATGCTTCAAAATTCTAAACATTTAAGTGAAACTAAGACATTATATAGGCTGTTCAGCCTCACCCAGAGAAAAGTAACTAGAAAGATTTCAGGGATATGCCTTAAGAAGGTAATAGCTCCTCGTGAGAACCAATTAGCAGAGTGCATAAATGTATTCCCCATCGTCAATTGTCTCAATCTCTCTACCTTTCTTTTCATGTAGAAAAATATCACTATTCACAGGAATTGACTCGCTTGATTTTACTTTATCTTTCTTTGGCTCGATTTTTATGCTACTCTCACAAAACCATGCCTAATACTCAAAAATTGCCACTTGGCTCGAACCAGCCCTACTTATCTTCTTCTAAGATTTTTATCCAGCTTCTATTCAATCAAATGTGGTATGCATTAATTTAAGGAAATCATCAATCTCATAGTGGCTTAACTTGGACACTCTATACATCTGGAATCATACCTCAGAACACACGGTTCTTAGAGATTTGAGAGAAACATCTTTTTCAAGGGCATCACCAGTACTCACTTTTTGTATACAGCACAATTGCAAAGAAACCATGCCCAAAACTGAAGATGAAAATCAAAAAGCAATAAACTGATACAGGAATTGATTCCACATTACTATACCTATTCAACATCTAGGGTTATGGGGAACCAAGGGGTGGCTCAGTGGTAGAGCTCGACTTTACAATATGTAAGGTCTCAGGTTCGATCCCTTCTCATGCCCCATTGGGGCCGGAAAAAAAAAGTATTTAAAAAAAAAAACATCTAGGGTTATGGTGTTAATATATGAAATAAACACTGCAGTTTTTCTTAGAGAAATAACAAGTATTCATTATCCTAGTTTAACAAGATTTCTCAGAAATTGTGTATCAACCCCAAGCATAAAACTGGAGATGACAAAACAAAAAGTGATGCCTATGTAACTTTTGGGATTACTGTGGTAAGTCCATGTGCAACAAAATCCTTTCCAAGTAGTGTGATACGGGAATGCGAGGACCTTTGGGTTTCAAAAAATAGTTATAGAGATTCACTTAAAGCTACAAAATAAAAGCACAAATGAAAGAGGCATTCTATGGATCTTGGTGGACCTTGAAAGTGTGAATATCATCACACCAACCCTTAGCATGAAGGGTTTTCTCTGGGAAAAGGATGGCTATATAGAAAGAAAAATTAACCTATAGGTATTACCTATAAATTTCCACGCACGCACACAAATACTCACATATTTCAGGCTCAAAAGCCACCAACATATTGCTTTGGAGCACCTCCATATCTTCCAACTGTAGCATTTCCACTTCCATAGGCTTGAGGTACACTGCCAAGATCTGGACAATCTTTTGCCCAGTGCCCAACTTTATGGCATTTGTAGCATTCACCAGAGGAACTCATACCAACACCACCAGATGATGCATGTGGAACATCACCGACATCCGGACAGTCTCTTGCCCAGTGCCCAACTTGATGACATTTGTAGCACTCAGCAGAGGAACTCGCACCACCACTACCTGTAGGCATTCTGCTGTTAAAGCTTCTTTCATACAGATGCCCCTGGGCACTAACAACACTTGGACAGTTAGTAGAGCTATGGCCTGTACCACCGCAGCTGTTACAAGTCGTAGACGCACCAGAGTATCCTGCTGCAGCAAGCCTAGGACCAGCATATTGATTCACCGGTGGCCCAAATTGTTGAGAACTATTGCCAGTACTTCCCATATAATTTCCAACTGGTGCTGCAGGTGCTCTGATTCCAGCAAACCCAGATTCATTATTACTTAATCTGGAGCTTAAAATCGGGAGCTCTGCCTTGGGTAAAGAGTTTGGATCACCACTCTTAAGCTTATCAACTGAATCCAGAAGAAACCTGGTCTCTGACGAAAAATTCATCTTCTCTGCTTTCATAACAGTGGATTTAACACGTTGTTCATCACTGAAGGTCTCTTCCTTCACTTTTAACTTGAATATGTATTTATTAAAGACAGCATTACGTAAAATTTCTGCAAATTTGTCATCATCATGAGATTCATATTTCATATTATACAAGTCTTTTGCAGGGCTACCCATGATCTCCTCCCCACATTCCTGGAATGCAGTTACCCAAGTTGAGCCAGTATGATCCTGTATCTGGAACTGGAGAATATACCTGTAATCACACTCGCTCATTGTCTGATCACATTTATCACATCGCCAAGTTCCATCACCATTGTTCGTAACTTTTTTACTGCATTGTCGATCACCAGCTTTGATGGGGCACGCCGTATAGCAGAAATTTTCAGGTTTAATGTAAATAACGGTGGCGCTCACGGTAATATAATCCGGCTTTTCAGAAGTCCCTAGCCTTTCATCTTTGATTTGGGAGACAGTCTTTCGAACATCTGCCCGGACCATAGTCATTGAGTCCCTAGATAAATAAACAGAAGGGGTGTTCTTTCCTTCATTATCAAACCAACCTTTCAATATCTGAGCCTCTGGAAAATCTGGCTGTATAAACAGCTGGCTCGTGCCAATGGTCCCCAATGTCTTCCCATTATAATCATTAACTCTACCAGACTTCAAAGCCAGAACAGGATATACTCCAGAATCACAAAGGGTTAGCAGTCTTTGACCTTCTGCATTGCAGAAATTTCCCCACAGAGTAACCTCAACGATGCGTCCCGACTTATCCTTCAGTTGGAGGGTTTGTTTTTGAGTTTCTGTTCCATTTTTTCTCATTAGTGACGTAGACGGACTAATAGAGCACACTATACCAATCACATCCAAAACACTGTCTTTCTCCAAGCCTTCAATATCACTTATAGGACGGAAATGAAATTGCTGCTGTGGGATCAAGCCATCATCGTCAATGCAAGGTTGTACAGTCGATGTACTGTCCAAGTGAATTTCAAAGTCATTGCGGAGGTGATTGAACGACTTTTGAGCAGGTTTCAGGGTACCCCTTGAAATCAAATACACTTTTCCCACTTCAATTAGGTCATAAAATTGGTCTAACACAGTATTAAAGCAGGTAACTCGTATTTCGCCCCCACTAGAATCAAGGAGATCAAAAGAGAAAACTTTACCCTCCCCTTTAACATTACTGTAGTGTCTACGTTCCCCCTTTGCAGTCACTCTTGCCTTAATAGTCCAACTACCTTGATATGGATTCAGCGCAGCAATAGGAATGATCCTTGCAGGGCCTTCATTCTTGGCTACAGGTCCTCTGTTATACCGAGAAGATTGCTGATGGTATGTTTGTTGAATTGGACGCATACTGCTGTTTCCAGGAGGTCCTGAAACTCCAGCACTAGATTCTATTTTGGAGTACATAGAAGGTGCATGTGCTGAAGTATATCGTCCCATATCCAGATTCTTAACAGCAGTAGAAAAAGAATGTGGACCAATCCCATGATCGACTTCAGGAGGGTGAATATGAGTGCCCCCACTTATAGTTGGTCTAGTAGCAGAACCGGAAAGCGAACTTCCACCAAACGATTGAGGATTCTCGATAGACGTCGCTGCCTGATTCATGGAATGCGGCGCTGGTGATGAAAATCTTGCCTGTGGAGGAGCCTGGCCATCAGTATTAGGCGAATATTGTCTTGGCTCACCAATAATATCCCCCTGTTCGAGCATCAGATTCAAATTCACAATAATTATAATCCTGCAAAAGAATAAGAGCTATCATTGACCATCATTACACCACCGAAGAATGCGTTCAATGTAAAATATTTTTAGATGAGACTCATCTGTGACATCATCAATGAAGTGCAGAAGGAAAAAAGAGAACAAATGGTGAAACTTTAAAATGAGAACATATTACATCAAGCCACTAATGCTGCTACTTCATTCACTTTGCATGAAGTCAAACACTCCACTGCATCCAAATAACCGCAGCCATTAACCAGTTGTGATAGATATCTAGCAGATTGTGGGAGGAAAAACAACTTAATGTTGCAAATAATGCACAAGAAGAGTCGAGAAGACAAATATGACTTCTGACATTGGCTCCACATTTTTCCCGTAAGTCATTTTAGCCAACTCAAACGGTGTTTAGACTTCTAAACAGTGTTATGATTGTGATGACCAATTTTCTGCGATTGATTTGTTATGTTTAATTGAGACTAGTAATTTTTTGTTTGCTTTGATTAACAGGGATGTTCGCAATTGCTTACATAAGATTCACTAAAAGTTTATATAAAATAAGTGGTTTAATTTGCTGTCTTTGATCATGGGAGTGACTAGGATGAGTCATTTATAAATTTATACATTACTTGGGAGAGAACATACATACTTTTGAAACTATATTTTCAAAATCAATTGTAGTTTTAAGTTTGATCATCACACTTGTAACGCCGTGGAAAGCAATTGATGAAACCCTAGTTCCTACTTCCTAGTTGTTTAATTCTTGTTTATTTCATAGTTTGCTAATTAGTTGTTAAACATTCAAATCAATGAAACTTTAATCAAACTTCTAAATAATAGGAAAATGGCTTCATCTGGTACTTCCCTGTGGAGACGATCTTATTTACTACTATATTTTGTCGACCCATTCAATTTTGGATAAAACAGTCTCTTATTTCAAAAATCTATTTTCGTTCTGTTAATAGTAAGTTCGCTCAAGAAACAGATTAACACATAAAAGAAGAGTTAGTTATGGAAATTGGAAACAAGACTGAAGTGGAAAGTGCTGTGCACAAGTACGAAGAAGAGAGAAGTAATAAATTTTCTTCTTCCTAAGGTTGGCTGCAAGACAGAAAATACTTGGCATTTATCAGATATATGGACTAGGAAATATGAAAAGGTCATTTAAGTTTATATTTACTTTTGAAACTGTTTGAGATGAAATCAGATCAATGTCAGAGCAATGCAAATACATAATTAACATCACAAGAGATACGTTTAGACAAGAGTGCAACAAAAATGCAAGAACTTCGAGAAAATACTTCTCAGCAATGCCCTCTTCCCTTCCCAAGAATAGTAGTCCCTCCATCCTAATTGAATAGTTCCACTTTCTTTTTTAAGACATTACGTTTGAAAGAATTAACCCTCCGCCCACTTTTTTTTTTCTTGAAAGAATGAATGTGGACCTCATATGAAGGTGCATTAAGGACAATTTACATTTTTCAACCCCTTTATTAATTGTGGTGTCTAGTCAAAGTGTAACTCTTTAATTGGGACAAAGGGAGAAGGATGAAAACAAATATCTATTGGAAATTCAACTCCACTACATGCATCACCACAATAATCACCATGTATTTACCATTAGTTCCTTTCTTTTGAGGATTAGTAATTAAATTAGTCGTCCTTCCATTACACTAAAAGAGTCCTACTTCATTTAATGGGTGTTCCAATCAAATCAACGAGTCTTATAAAACATAAGATAGCGATTCCTTACGCCTCATCAGGAAAAATAAAACAAGCTTGATACAAAAAGACTTTTTGTAATAATGGTCATTTTAAGGGAAATAATGTGTCTCAGTCATAAACAAAAAAACTAGTTCAATTTTCCTTTTGATTAGTCCAATAAAATAGCCCCATTTGTAAGAATAGTGATAGTTTTAGTCAAACTTAAAGACATAAGGATATCAAAAGGACAGCGGTAGAAAGTGTGACTTGTTAATTGAGAATTTTATTTGGGCGTAGGGAGTATCTCTTAAAATGTTTAAATTTCAAAAAGGGGACTCATTGGTGAAACCAAGGGAGCAATAGTTAAAAGTTGAACACGTTAATGCCCAGATAAAACCCAAACAAAAATCCGTTGTTTCTAAGGGTAATTCAAATAATAACTACATGCAAATCGCAAAGGTAATGCTACTTCCATCCCAACAACAACCAATTTAAATCAATGTTTCGAAAACTCAAAACTAACTGTCTTGTTAATATGGTCATAATCTCATTCACTACACTCACTAAATACACATCAAGTTCACGTTTCAATTTCCAGATGTCAAATTGACTTTAAAACTTAAAATCAGACTCTTCAAGATACAAGAAAGTAGTATACTCCCTCCGGTTTATGTTTGAAAGTCACCAATTTTTCATTTTGTACTTGTATAATCTTGCATAATATGTTATGCCTCATACTAAAGTTATGATTTTTATATAATGCCTGTGAAAGCATCAAGATTGGCAAACAATGCCTGTCAAAGCATCAAGATTGACTAAGAAAAAAAAGATTGAGCAAAATGTTAAATATTTATGGTCGAATAATAATTTTTGAAAGGGGACTAAACGTCCTCCCGAGATCAAATTAAATAGTATGGACTCTTTGCCGGGCACCGATGAAGTAGCTGGATAGACAGTAATTAAGAAAGGGTAGGAGGAGAAAGAGAGGAGGAACATACAAGCGACCCTGGACTTCACCGCAGGTGAACTCATTCAACTGAACAATAGAACCCCTCTGCAACTTCCCCGAGTTAACCAAATGATTGAGCTGCGTAGCGAGCATACCCTGCTGGGTGAGCACGCCGTCCGACAAGACGAGGCGGAACCGCTCTGTAGTTCCCGGGTTCTGGGTATTGACGCGCCTCAGATCGACTATCTGCACCACCGGCTTCGTGTCCACAATCCTGTATGTGCATATCGTCGATATCGCGTTTTCCGTCAAATATATGGCCATTATTTTGCAAGAAAGTTCGGAGATTTGGAGAAATTGGACTTCTTTAAGCAAGAAAGTTCGGAGAATTGAAGAAATTGGACTTCTTTGAGAGAGAGGGAGGGGGGGATTTTTGAAAACCCTAGTAGAGAGGTGGATGGTGGGAAGCGGGAGAAGGGTTTTCGAGGGTGAGCGCGAAAATGTGAAAATTATTTTAAGCGCACCGGCGCGTATTGGTAGCGTGTCTCACTCTCCGCTCCCCACCGCTGTCGCTCATTAATTTCAATTAATTCTTAAAATTAATAGATTAATTTAAAATAAAAATTTTAATTTATTAATAACTATTTTATATAAATAAAAATTATTTTAAGAATTCTGTATAATTAAATATTATTTATAATTAATAATTTCATATAACTAGAAATTTCATATAATCATAAATTAAAATTAATAATAAAATAATCAACACTAATTCATATTTTTTTATTTATTCTATAAGTATGTTCTGTTTATTTTATAATTAAGATATGTTCATTGAATATATAAACGTAATGTGTTATATTGAAATCAAATTATCAGAATGTTGTGTTCATTTTATTAAATGTTATGTTCATTGATAATGTATTTTGTATTCATTAGCTATATTTATTTAGTATATTCATTTTCATTAGTTTACATTCTTCATGTTCGTTATATTCATTCTTCATGTTCATTAAATTCATTGTTCATGTTCATTAGTTGAAGTAATCGCAGAAATATAAATTTGCATTCATATTATAAGTATGTCATGTTCATTTTATAATTAAGATATTTTCATTGTATATATATATATATATATAAACGTGAAGTGTTATATTAGAAAGAGACTATCAAAATCTTGTGTTCATTTTATAAAATATTATGTTTATGGAAAATATTTTGTGTATTCATTAGTTATATTTATTTTATTATATTCATATTCATTAGTTTACATTTTCATGTTCGTTATATTCATTAATTATGTTCATTAAATCCATTGTTCATGTTCATTAGATGGAGTAGTCGCAGAAATATGAATTTTTTTGAGTTGAATTTTTGAGATTTTAGAAGGAAAAAAAATATTTTGATGCATTTATCATGGAATAAATATAAAATAAATTGTAATACACTCTGATAATAGCAAGTGAGTGAATAAGAAAATATATCACTCCTTTAAATTAAGAAAAAATTTCAAAATAAAATTAATAAGTCTCATTTTCTCTCTCGTATCTCTCTCTATCATCTCTGCATTTCTCTCTCTTCACCTCTACTCCCTCCATAGCCACCATCTCCATTCAAATCAAACTCCATAGCCACCATCTCTCTCAATCTTCATTAGCCGACTATAATTCCCTTCCATCTTATATACTTCGTCCAATCGACCGAAATCCATCATCTACGACTCCTCATCACCTCTCTCAATCGCCACTATCTACACCCACCGCCAGGCAACCGAAATCCATCGCCATCGACATCCTTTATATGGGAAAGATCGATGAGAGGGATGGAGTGGGTAGAGATGGCAGTTGGATGGTGATTCGAAGGTGGAGCTTGAATGAGGTTGATTATGGTTAACGGAGAGCGGTGCGGATTCGATTGGAATTGAAGATGTTCATTTCGTCAGTATGTAATGTTCATTTACTTCAACGTCTGTATTCATTTGATAATAATATGATGTTGATTTTGAATTATGATATATAGACCGCTTTATTGAAGGTTACAAATGTTCATTTCGTTATTGCTTAATGTTCTTTTCGTCAATACTTATGTTCATTCACCGGTGCTTATGTTTATTTATTTATCCATTTTTTGTATTAAATTTTGAATTCTTATTAATTTTAAAAATTATGGCATGAGTTAATTTAGGCATTAATTATGGAGTTTACATAAATCTGATTTTTTGTTTTAAATGAATCCCTAAAATTTAGGGATTGATTAAGGTTAATAGGTGAGAGTGGGAGAGTGAATCCTCTTACGGGTGTACCTTGCTATGTACACCTAAGCGCTTAATAGGCCAATTGCGAAATTGGGTTTGTTTGCTTTTTTTTATTTTTTTGATATCAGAAGGGAAAATGGGTGTTTTATTAAATTTTTATTAAGCGCGCCGACACTTGTAGTAATATCTACCCCTTTAGCGTGTATATCATTTTTTTTTTGGGTTAAGTGAGTAAATAATGAAAGTAAGAAAAAAAAATAATTTTTTGCACACCTCCATCAATTGTCATATTTTTTTTGGTGATTATCATATTACTCAATACGAGATCAACACAAATTATTTCAAAAAAATACCAAAAATTTGTATCGAATAAGGTAAAAATATTATGCCCAGAGCAAAATCATTCAATTTTTACATTCAAAAATTCAAAATCGCCTTTATTGAGTACCTCTTTACTCAAAATCAAAAATAACAAATTCAAAATCACCATTGTTGAATACATTCTTGTATTCAAAACTCCAAATTCGCGATTCTTGTATTCTTTGAAGTTTTTATTCCGAGATCATATATCAATTATGGCATTAGTTGTTTACGCAAGTAGTGATGATTCGTTTGCAGAAAAAAAATCGTTTTTACGTGGAATAGAAGATATCAGAGAGGGTTGTATTGAACACGAAACTAACTATAAAGATAGAATGATTGATGAAGATCCAAACAAAATTGGAGCTCTTCAAATAATTGAAAATATGGTATTTTGTAGTTTTTATTTATGATTTGTAATTGTGTTCATATAATTCCAAATCACATTCAATTTAAAACAATTAATATTCATTTTATTGTTTATATTGTTCAATTATTTTATTCTTATCGTTTATTTTATGTTATATTGAAATTGAAAATGCTCATTATGTAAATATGACATGTTCATTTTATGGACGTGTTATATTCGGATAATAGTCTAGTAGTTATAACGTTTGAGTCTGAAGATGATGCATGAGCTTGTTACAAAATGTATGGTAAGACCAGTGGCGGAGTCAGGGGCGGCCGCCTGCCCCCACCATGATAAAATTTTGTTCAAAGAATCTACCTTCCGTCGGAAAAAATGGGAAAATCTGTCCCTTCTCGCCGGAAAACGAAATCAGTTTTGTTTTTATTTTCAAAAAATCTAAACAAAACGACACAAAACGACGTCGTTTTGTTTAATTTTTTTGAAAAAAAAAAGAAAACCGTAAAGGGTTGAAAAGCCAAACGATCAGTTTGATTTATTTTATTACGAAAAAGGAGGAGGAAACGACCACGTTTGCGGTGCCTTTTCCAATTTCGATTTGGAAAAGCGCACCATTCCAATTCCAATTTAGAAAAGTGCACCACTCACTAGTTTATTAAAAGAAAAAACCTCAAACACTTTTTAAAAAACCTAATTAGCAGTCTAATTAAAAAAAATTGTAGAAAATTCTTTTCGGGTTTTCTGTTCAATTTTTTTTGCTTTGTTTAATCGATGAAGATAATTTTATGTTAAAATTAGATAATATTTTTCCTTGTTTTTTAATGTTTTGTGGATCTGACTCATATGTTTCTTTATCGACCAAAAAAAAAAAATGAGAGCGCTGCCTTCGAACCCCCGTATTATTTCGCCCCCACTCTAGGTAAATTCTGGCTCCGCCACTGGGTAAGACAGTTGAATTTGGTATTAAAAAGTTCAGAACACGCTATTCAAAATCTGGTTTGTTAGTTTCAAAGACTTTAACATGTAACAAGCAAGGGATAAAGTATAACGGGACGATGAAAGAGAAGTGCTCCAAGAAGTTGGATACGCGTTCATGATGCAGTGCACATATTAAATTTAAAATTACTGACGAAGGATTGTGGACAGTTACAAGGCATGAAATTGTACATAATCATGAATTGATAAAACCAGATCAAGTGTATTTGTATCGTTTAAAGTATGAAAATATCTGAGAATGATTTAGATTTCTTTCGGCAGTTAAGGATAGTGGAATTGGGGTAACTCGTGGGTATGCATTATTGCCAGATCAAGCTCAAGGCGCTCGAAGCCTTGGATATACTTAAGAGGGATACATTTAATAATGTTGCTACAGTCAAAAGTTTTTTGGGAATAGTGGTGATGTGAATGGTTTGCTAGAACTTCTAATAATGAAGAAGAAGCAGGAACCTGATTTCTATGACCATTTTGACTTAGATGATGAAGGGAGGTTGTGTTCAATTTTATGGAGGGATTCTAGGATGAAGAAAGATTATGAGGTTTTTGATGATCTTCTTTTACATAACACTACTTAAACGTCGACCAAATACACGTTTTTTTATGCTCCATTTACAGGAATAAACCCATTACACATAACATCGTGTTTGAAGTTGAATTCCTGCTTCATGAGGATACAAAATTATTTAAATGGTTGTTTGAAGAATTTTTGAGATCAATGGATGAAAAACAATCAATAACAGTAATGACAAACGAGTGTAAAGCAATAGGTGATGCTATTCCAATGATCACTAAGTAATTTAAAATCTCCTTTTTTATTGTTTTCCTCTGTCACTATTGAAAGTTCATCTGCATTGATGTTACAAAATATAGTAGATTAAACATATATTAAAAAAAGAAAGAATATAAAGCAAATGATATTTGAAGTCATGATAATATATGATATGCATCATACCTGTAGCAACTCCCACATTCTGTTCAAGCACAAGCACTTCTCTTTGTCTTATTTTAGGCTTTGAAAAGTCCAATCCGAAATTGAAGCTTTGAATATCTAACATCTTCTCCTTTGCAGTCAGGAGATCATGTGTTGCTTTGTCAATTGCATCCATAACTTCTTTAGAATTCCAAAATACATTGTCTTGAGTAGAATTGTATGGATCCTCCATTTCCTCTTCCATTCCCTGTTGTATATTTTTGAGACAGAGTTAGCTCAACCTGGGCTTGTGGTTGAGCTGCCATAATATTTAGCATTGTAGCGTGTTTATTGAAGAATGTGAGGAAGTTGCTATTTTTAGATATACTGTATTGTCTTGCCTCCTCAAAGAGTGCACTCAAGTCTTTTATCAATGGTCCCTGTAACAAACATTATTGAAAATACATATTGTATTGAATGAACATGAAACTTATAATAAATGAACATAAGAATTACAAAAATTTAGCATTACCATATTGAATACCATTAATGAATTTGTTAATGAACATAAATAATACATCAGAATTACCAGCATTTGATTATACCATTCTTTCGATTATTCATTCAACATTTGATCCCTCTTGTTGTACATTTCTTGGTAATTGAATGCGATGTATGACTTCTTTAGATCCAAAGCCATCAGAGTTTTTCTCCTTTTTAATTCTTTCACTCACCATTTTACCCGTCCAATTACTTGCAATTGGGAAGTCCCTCAAATCAGCATATATGTCCATGAATCGGATCGGGTTTAGGTAGCAAATCTATATGATACCAAATATAGTTTATTAATCAGTAAAGTGAATATTAACATACTAATCAATGAACATTAAAGTACTAAGCAATGAACATAAGACATTTCATAATACAATGTGTATGTTACATAAATGAACACATGATTATAATAAAAGCACATTCTAGTAACAAATAATGAACATAAATACTCTAATGGAATATGATTATCGAATTTACCAGTAAGAATATAAGTGGGCCATCAAAATAAGCAGTTGGATTTTTTTGTCATTTTTCAATACTTTTTCATAGTGATTTCATTATATATTTGCACAAATTATATTGGTTGAAGTTCTTAACATCTACCAGAACCTTCACGAGTGTATATTTGCAGTCTTGAGACTTGGTACGTGCAAATATAAAAGTAACAGCTTGCAGCATGAAGTAGCTTTTGAATTTGTTCCTGTACACTAGATAGTGCTGGATGGGATACATTTTTGTTGGATTGGCCCTCAAGGAGAAAGTGTTGCACTAGAGATGGAATCACGCCATATTGCTTTGGTGGGAGGTTAAAGTCAGCACTGAACAGTCATATATACAATGAACTAGAAATAGTATTTTAATGGAATCACGCCAAACTTATTCATATTAATGAGTATAACATATACTTATTCATATTAATGAGTATAACATATACAAAAATGTACACCTCAAATCTTTCAGTAGAGCTTTGTATGCTTTATCCTGATCGTTTGATTGTATTTCCACAACTTCCATGTCACTATGTAAACGCCAAAGCAGGCTTCAACATCGTCCTCATTTATGTCCAACCAATTTCCATCTTGCAATTTAAGTTGATTACGGGAACACTTGAAATTTTTAACCAATAACTCTGATAGCTTGGTATCAGGAAATCTAGTACTTTCAAATTAAGTAGATGCCCCCGTCAATCTGTTGTACCGATTCCACCTGTGCATCATCAAACTTTTTCATAAATTTTATCAGACTAACAGGAGAGACTCTGTTTAGGAATCCTGTTTCCTGTTCTTCTTCTTTCTCTCCTTTTAACTTTTTTGGATCACTTGGTTTGCATAATCTCTCTTCAACATCATCATCAAAATCAAGTTACCTTTCTCATTTTTGATTGTCCTACAGGTGCCTTGCTTTTACGTTCAATTATCTTGCCAGTTGACTGTGCTATTTTTTGATGCTGAAGATAAATTACATATATACCAATGAACATAAACATACTAACTAATATAAACATATCCTATATAACCAATGAATATAATATTATTAACTATGAATATTATGCTTTTAAATATGTACATTTATACACTATACGAAATGAATAACGCAAGTTCACAAAATGAACATAAACAATTTACATAATGAACATTATCCCAACACATTATGGGTGTGTTTGGACGGTGGTTTTTTTTTGTCGATTTTGAAAATTTTTGGTTTTTGAAAAAGTGGTTGATTTTTTTACTGTTATATATTTTAGAATACCTAAAATAATATTTGGGTCGGATCACGAATCTAATATATCACTACATTTGAATATTCCAACATCTAATATATAGCACATATTTTTAATATCACACTCAAATATCATTCAATATCACAGATCAATATCAAACACTTTTCATCTATTATTCATATACAAATACACTCACATAAATTAATTAAAATCTATCAAATCACATTCTCTCTCCTCTTTTCTCAATCATCTTCAATCTTTTATCTCCTTTTTAATTTTCTTCTTCCCTATTTCTCTTTACTCTCTCTGTCATCCGAATTAACAACAAAGACCGAACCCATGAGAATGGACGGTAACTTAGATGAAATCGATGTAGATGATAGATGTTTGGAAAAAGGATTTTTTCCATATCGACATCAAACCAATCGGGCAAGAACAAGACGACGGATTGCAGTCCAAGAACAGGCCGAATAATGGACAGATTCACCGGCCCGATTGCCAGAAACAATGGCAATTGTTGATTGTTTTGAAATCTTGGAACGACCGTTGCAGTGGTTTGGAGGACCACCGTTGCAACTCTGTGTACGGAGGAGCCTTTCTTCCACGGGTCGCGAATGTCGGCGGCGAATTGACCCCACGCCCTTTTTTGGACCCCACGACCGCAGCTGCCGTGGTTTTTGTTGCTCTACTGGCTCGTCGCATCTCGCCGACGAAATATGTACACAAAGAAAAAAATGTAATTTCCATTTTCTTTATGTCCAAGAATGAGCAAGTTGAATATGACAGCTTGAATATGACAGCAAGGTTCTTCAATGGTATTTTTGATGGAATTCTTATGTATAATTTGGAAAAAGGGGAGTGAGATTGAATGAAAAATGGGGAGATCAGGAGTTGGGTTTAGATGAAGATAGGGGAGAAGGTATCCACCAGAGCTTTTTCGCGTGTATGTAGGGATAGGGAGAGAGTTTTGGAGAGAGAAAGTGAGGGGATAGGGAGAAATCCATTAAGTGGGTTTAGGTGTAGGAAAACGTCAAGAGTCAGGACTGCAGCTTTTGCGGGGGTATTGTTGTCATTCCAACACATTTCTCATATTTCTTATATACTTTCATATTCATATTATCAACAGTACGATATCATCTAATATCATCATATATCGTATTCCTGATCTGACCCTTAGTAAAATATTAAAATCCCCAAATTAACCTTGATTTGACACCTACCAACCCTACCCTCGCACAATAGTTTTCTCACGACTTCTCTCTCTACAATGCCGCTTCCACTGCTTCTCTTCCTCACCCTTCTCTCCCTCCTCGTAACCCTCTTCTCAGATCTCTCCTCCGACCGCTCTGTCGTCTTAACCTTCCGCCCCGTCGTCGCCAGCCGCACCCTCCTCTGGAACACTCTGCTCCCCACCCCTTGTCAATGGGCCGGCCTCAAATACGAGGGCCAAGCCATCGCCGCCCCCCGTCTCCCCGGCGTCTCACTTGCCGGACCACTACCCAAGTGGTGCAGGTATAGACAAATAGATTTGCTGGAATAATCCTCTGAATTCTTCACAAAACCGATTGTATCTTAATTCCACAATTCAAGAAGGACAGAACTTAAGTAGATGGAATATAGGAGAACCCAGTTCAAGTGCTTCCCCGATCCAGCCCGGTCATGGTGATCGAACAACAGAACATGGATGGTCATCTTCATCTCCGAATTTCTTCCCTTCTTCATCCAATTTTACCAAAATTTGTTGACCGACTTGTTTTATGAAGTGGGTTTGTCAACAAGAGGAGCAAATCCATCAAAAAAACAGCAAACCCAAGATATGTATTATGTGTTTACGTAGAGATGTCCTACGCCATCGACGGACGACTTCAACACCTACTCCAGCTCCCACAACTCTTAATCGCCGACGCAGAAATGTAAACAAAGTCAAACCCAAAAGAAAAAAAAAAAGTAAACAAACAACATAACACAATGTTTAATTAATTAATTAATTAATCAATTAAGCAAAAGTTAGAGGAGAAGAGAAAGATATGTATACCTTCATGAGGCTGACCCATTCCTTATTGAAAGCTTCATATTTTATCCATGAATGAGTGAGGTGCATAACTAGTAGAGAAAGTGACGGAAAGTTGGAGGGCAGAGTGAATATAGGGGTGGGGAGAGAGAGAGAAGAGGGGAACAAGCTGACATGCGCAGATTAAAGTAAATGGGAGGTCACGTGATCAATGGGCAGTGGGCTCCATAAATAATGTTAATGTATGTTATTTAAATATATAGGTAAGTAGGTTTTGAAATATAGGGATAGTGGTAAAATAATAGGTGTGTAAGAAAATTTTTAAAAAAATCGAATAAAAATCTAGGTAGTGAACGTGATTTTTAAAAACCGTATGTCCAAAACCATAAAAAGCAAGGGGGAGAACTTACCCTATGTGTTTATATATATCTTTACATTTAAGAACAATAATCATAATACATACATAATATTAACATAGATAATTAAATAATAAATTTAGAAATACCTTTACATCAATCAACATTTCAAATAAGGGTTAATGGCATTTTAGGCCCCAATGTTTGATCACTCTGGCATTTTGGGTCCCCAGGTTCCAAAGTTGGTGATTTGGGCCCTGATGTTGTAAAATTGTAGCAAACCAGGCCTTTTTGTACGAAAAACGTCCAAAAATGACGGAACCTAGGGGCACAAAATGCCAAAGTGGTCAAACATTGAGGAC
>JAOWAN010000005.1:13452812-13464162 GCA_028566635.1 Lobelia cardinalis
TTTTTTTATCACTTTTAAATATTACCGTGTTGGGATTAAATATTTTGATACGTCGTGCCCGAGCCGTGCCCTCGGGCACGGGCATTTACTAGTATTCCATAAATCCTAATCCTAACCTTGCCCTTACCTTTTTTTTTTTTTTTTTTTTGGTCTAAGCCCAGGTGTCCAGTCACTGGGCGACTAATCCTGTTCGAGGCGGGTCCCGAGATTAAGGTTTTAAGCCTCTCCCAAAGTAGTTGCGAGGGATCGAACTGTATTCCTCCCTTTCAAGTACAGCCCCTGACACCACTGCACCAATTACTCATTGATACCTTGCCCTTACCTTGGGATACTGTATCCTAGATAACTTTGCGACTTGTTTTAGTGCCTCCAAAAAGAAAATTTTTAATTAGGAAAAAGAAATAAAATTGACCTGTTCTCAATATGAAACTTCACTGGAGTAGTTCTTTTTGGGCTCTCTCTCTCTCTCTCTCTCTCTCTCTCTCTCTCTCTCTCTCTCTCTCTCTCGTGTACTTGACATTCTGAAATGAAATTGATTTATTCACCCGAGTATAGGATATAAAGCTACTCTCTACAAAAGAACTGGAGATTGTAGTTTGCTCAATTTAGTCCGAGTCCAATAAACAAACCTCATCTATATTTCATTTTATGGAATATTTACTGAATACACACATACAGAGTATTTGCTCAATTCAGTCCGAGTCCAATAACATCGGCACTGAGTTCCTTCAAACAATTGCCTACGACCACAGAAAACAAACGACTAACTCAAAGATGGATGAGTTAGGTGCGCGACCCGGGTCGAACCGGAATAGTAAGGACATAGTCCTTGATATCAGTGAGCAACAAAAAAAAAAAAAACTCAAAGAAGCTAAAAGAAGATATCAAGAAAGTGAAGTACTTTTCCTGACACACACTTGTAAAATTATAAAATAATAAATCACTTGGTTAGCTTATGCCAGACATCATGTTGAAAATTGTTATGATATATATATATATATATATATATATATATATATTATTTAGAACAAGACATTATCTTGTTCAAGTGAACTGTCTGTCGACTTGTGATGGTAACTGGAAGTAGCGTTATGGTGGTCTGATGTTCAAACTTCAATTGGAGTTTCATTAGAATCTGAACTGGAACCCCGCAAAATTGGAGGATGTTGCCAAATGCATGTCCGCGCTTGACTGGACCCTTGTTTCTATTCCTTTGGTGACAGCAGGGTGAAAACAGAAGTGCACAGCCGTGAGTCACATCTTACCTGTTTCTGAGATAATCCTCTCGATCTCTTCTAAAAGGCGCTCCTTTTCTTCTCCCAACTCATCATTCTGCTTCTGGAGCTCTTCTATCTGCTTAGTTTGTTCAGAATCCTTTCTGAAAGTTATAATGCAATATCTTATTATTCAAACCTAATTAAATAAGTGAATAATTAGTGAAATGAAGTTACAATCATGCAGCAGATATTTCACCCTTGGGTGCATCATACCCATCGTGCATTGGTTATTGAACGAACCACTGGGTTCACTTTGAACTCGATCCTTCTCAAGAAGAAGAAAGCACGTGGACGGTTTCAGTTTTAACTAGGGTTACTCCTCAGACACTGAGGCAGGCAGAACATTGCCAAACTCTTGACAGAACTGCAGTTTCCAGTAAAGCAGCATCATCTGACGCTGATTGTAGGAACTGGGATCTGTCAACCGGATGGGGAGATTGTGGCTGGCTTTACACTGACGAGTCTAGCTGACTCAAATTACAGGATGCCAGAAATTTTGAATTGCAAACACAAAATTGGTTTCTCGGAGAAGCAGACAGATGTATATACCAGCATACAGTAATCTCTGACTGCCTAGAGGCTAGAGTATTCCATCTAAGGTGGTGATAGCACCATGGTTTAACTTCCACGCAACCAGCCCAATGTATTAGATCCGCTTAGGGATAACAGCAGCAGCAAGCAATGAGCCCTCAGTCAATGCAGCTCAGTGGCGTCCTCCCTTTATTTGTATTTCATACGGGGTACTTTTACTGCCCATTCGAATTAAGAACATAAACCTAGTAGTGTTCTTGCGGTGATAGCCTTTGTCCATTTACAATCTCCATAAAGTCATGAGGTACTTCAAGATATATATGAATAACCGATAGTACGCGAGAGATGTTGGCTTCAGTAACAAGACTATGCTCAAACATATTGACAGTTACTTTTTCCTAGTACTGAGAAATTATATTGGGGTACATTTATGGATTACAAGAAGATGCATTACAACAAGGAAATGGGAAAGCCACAACTTGATTGATACTAGTACCAAATTATGGGAAGACACTACTACATTGCAGCTTCAGACCATTCAGAAAGTCGATCGTTTCCAGAGTTGATATACGTAACCATGTTAAAGTGTGTTATCAGCTGCTATAGAGCGCATGCCAGAACAATCTATCATTAAGGGTACCTTAAGAAGCTCGCACAGGAATCTGGAATAATTTTTTATGTCCAGGCAAGATGCGGACTTTAATCAATAAACTCAGAATTATTACAGCTCGAGTTCAACTCATAACCGAGTTTTGAGAATTTGTCTAAGAACTTGCTGTTCTAGATATCATAGTCCTGACATGCCTTCTAGATTATAGCTGGACTGGGTTATTATTCATAATAAGAATGAGGGCACCAATATGACGTTAAATTGGGTGGTCCAAGTCAAACTAACAGCTGTGAGTGGATAAGGTCCATGACCTTATATTTGGATGCAGGACTTCTATTTTCCTGATTTGGGTATACTCACGGTAAGGAGTAAACCAAAATTAGAAATTAACGGCAAGCAATTGTCTAAAGTTTCTAAAATCACAAAATCAAACAAGAATCAAGTAATTTGTAAAAATCAAGTACTGCTTCGTTTTACAGTAAATAACATCTGTGATTACCTGTTCATAAACGCCAAGTTAAGTTTGAGTGATCGCACTTCCTTCTCAAGATTTTCACACCGTTTCAGAATTGATTGCATATCTGAAGGAAGTGCTGGTGTTAGAGTTCGTTCCTTGGCTTCTGCCATTCTGCATCAGAAAAGACAACAAAGAACTTAACATCCTCTTAACCATAATTTTCCTCTCACATAAACTGCAGTCAAGTATATTGTATGAAAGTTAACCTATCAGCATGTTCAGCTTAACAGAACAAAGAAATCAATGAGAAAAAAAAATTGTACTAGACTTGGGAAATCTATAAAACTAAAGTTATGTCAGCCCCAGATTCAATTAGGCACACAGGAGAGAATCAACTTTACCCGTACTGCAAGTCAAAAGGGTTTGTATCACGTGCTTGCATTTTGGCAAGACTTGTAGTACATGCTTTTCAACATATTTTTACTAATATTTAAAACTCTGATTTAGTGTTTGGTGGGACCCTTCAGTGAGGTGCAGATGGCTACAATGTGATTGCACATGGTAAATTTCTTCAGTCTTTGTTTTATAGCCATTCAACCTAAAGCAACAGTGTAGTACCGCAACATCCAATCATGGGCAGGTTTACACAAATCATGGGCAGGTTTACACAAAATATAATGTCATCTAAGCCATTGGTAAATACTTTGAAACCTATTAGCCTGTCAGCCTACATGAACTAATGGAGTTTCAAATAGCAAGACTGCTTACAAACACAAAAGAACTCACAAGTCTTCTCCACTAATTTGGTCGACTACTTATATACTATTTCATCACAGTATTCTTTCTGAGAATCCTATGTTATGTCCTCAATTACTATCTGATTCCACATTAAGTTTCATCCCCTTACAGACTTATTCACTTGTAGTGCTAATGATCTCTCATGCATGAAGCTAGATTCCCCTATCAGTTGCTGCTACTTACACTGCATGGCTAACTCTTTCATAATTGTACCATTATCAACTCACCAAGCATTCTTCTAATACGGAGTAATCGATAAACTAATTATGCCTTCAAGTCTTGCTAGAAACCCTTTTTCAGTTAAGTGCAACTTCATTTATTGCTGTGCATAGTCTTCAAAAACTTCTCCTTTTTCAAGTGAATACCTTGGCTAGAGCAGATTTTGTTCAACTCTGGGCCTTTGATCTCCATGACTTCACTATCATTATCCTTCATACTTTATCTGATTCTCAATTTTCAGAACTTCAACTTTAAGGGTGTCTTCAAGATCTCAACTGGAGATCATGAGAATTTTTCCTCTCCTTCAATCTCACAAATTCACTTTTATTTCACTCTAAATCTGGCACATCAGAAAAGCTAAACTTTTTTCAGGTTTTTGGAATTTTTCCTTTGATTTCACTTCCACTTCCTTTGGTCCCATCACTTTCTCCCTATTTCTCTTTTACGCCAGCCAACAAACCCTAGACATTAGTTTCTCAAATGAAACGGCTCGTTGATGGATGGCATAAAACTTATGACCTAATGCTCCCAGCACGTGATCTTTACATTTTTTAGTTTCCTTAATGAATTTATAGTTCCAACTAAGATTTACACATGGACAAGACCTCAAAAAGAAACAAGTAAATGAACATGTACGATTAACACATTTCATTGATGAAGATGTGAGTGTTCTACACAACTGCTGGCATTTCAAGAGAAAAACATTATAAACAAGAAGCAAGTTTTCCTAAATATTTGGAGATCCTTTAACTTACTTCCGAGAACGTTCCACCCTACGCTTCTTTGTGGGGTCTCCTCTGTCCACTGCATAAGTTAAGAAGTATCAAGAAAATTATGAATGCACAGATTTTACCAGGAGGAAATATATATGTGATAGAAATCTTAGTCAAACTACAGAGTGAAAGTTGAAGGTAAGGGTAAAGATCAACGAGTTTCACAAATGAAACAACGGGAATAATGCCAATGGCATCTCTTTTATCTTTCTCGTACAGGAACACAAGTACTACTTTTACAATGTTATCTTTCAGGTAAGAGGGTAAAAGAAGGGACTAGACCAGCTAATTTAAAGTTTAGATGGAAGCAGAAGTAAAATTCTGTGAAACTTCTGGAAAATAGTCTAGTAGGTTGCACGTACGCATACAGTAACATACAATATAAACAAGTGCTATTACTTTGCATTGGAAGTAGCACCCTTTCAGTTCAAAAGATTAACATGTCCTTTAACTAAACGGCAAAGCAAAAAGTGCTATATCTTGTTTCAACATATATAGTTTTACTGTTCTTTATATTTTTAGTCCACAAGAAGACCGTTTAGACAATTGCACGACACCGTCTGCTCCTTGCATGAGACCATCTCAAAAGTGACTATTAGTCATCATGATTTGACATGTCGATTGGGCTTAAAGGAGGTAAGGAATTGTTGGCATCAGGAATAGGTTATAAGCTTATGCAGATGCAACAGAAACAAGGTAAGTTCCAATGAAGTCCCCGAAACCATGGCCATTGTTGATCTTGAAGGGATCTTGCCAAGATAAGTCCTTGGAGCATGCCTTACATGTAGGTCATTACGGTGCTTGTGAGAAAAACAGGCTATAATCACACTCTCAGAGTGGTATTATGATAGACTTGTCCTCCACTTTTATTGGCTCTTTCACATTTACTGAAGTTCTTCATTGGATCCGTATCCAAGGAGAGCAACCAATCAGCTATTGTAGTATTCTGTAATTGATCAAAATACTAAACATCAGCTATTGTAGCATTCCTGTTATAATATGTCATTTAGACGAGGGGCTGCTTCATATACTTTCTCCTCTCTCAAAGCTCCTTCGGGATATCTGGTCAGTTATATATTAAATCATTCGATAACCTTCCACAAAGAAAGAGAATGGCCTGCAAAATTGTGGCAAATTCAGGACCGATATTTGGATGCCCTTGAAGGGAAAATTTGAAGACTGAAGATGTAAGTAGGTGGTAGTAGGGGGGGGGGTGATGCACTTTACACGTTTCTCAATTGGCTGTAGTCCCTAGATAAGACTGTTTGGCTACTATGATGATATCACAAGTTGTCTTCTCACTTTTCTGCTCTCGTACACTCTTAAATTGGCTTTCTGAATCCATTTCTAACTATTGATTAACCTTCTATGTGCAAATAAAGATGAACTTCTATTATTAAGATAAACTTCTATTGGTTTCTACACTAACCCATTCAATGCATACAGCACCCCTCACAATTTTACCATTATTTCCTGCTTATTTTATGCCACAGAAGGTTACTGGTCCAGGTTGGCTTCAGCGCATCCACAGATAGAACTTTTTCTCTGAGTCATGAAATCATATGCAGTTAGTAACTCAGATACCAATGGTTTAATCTATAATTTCACAATTTCCTGATGGTGGAAAAAAGAAACAAGTGTGATACCCCCCATTGGATTATCAGCAATTCAAACTCACACCCGAGATAGGAGCTCAAACCATACAATTACCTATCGTTTTGGACTAAGCTGAGGAACAAATACCTTTATGGAGATTTCATCTCAAAGTTTAACTGGTGAGCTTTAATGAAACTTAATTACCTGAACCAGCTGATGTAACAGATCCATGTCGCACTAAACTTCCCTTTTGCTGCATGTACACAAAGGTAAATAGGATTCAAATAGGAGAAATTAAAACATCAATCCATTTCGGGACGAAAAAATTGTCAACTAAAATAGGCAGATGAATACCTTACGGTCTTCTTTTAGATTATCGTACATTATTCCTGTGATGTCTGCAAGACAAGAGAAACAAACTAAAAGATCAATTTTTTATTTTGAAAAAAGCATAATCAAAGAAAAGTTAACTGTTTGATTGGAGGGCCAGGCAATATTCAATCGGCCCATTGTTGCATCAAAAATTTGTGTAAGGAAGAAGTCCCCTACGGTAATATCTTCATAAAATAATGGACATTATTTTAGATGAGGGAATTCAATTACAACAGAAAACAAAAGTGTCGTTCAGTTAGCAACATTGTCCGGCACACTAGGAATGCCCCCTTATATGGGGGCATAGTCATAAAGTACTTTCTCTAGTCTTAAGTAAGTGTCCACTTTAACTTTGGACAAAGTTTAATTAATACATTTGACTCTATTGAAGAAATAGGATGAGTGGTTGTAATTAACTTGTGGTTATAAATTAAAATTTATTTTTCAGAAAAGGAAAACGACACTTTTTTAGATCATCCCAAAGTAGAATAGTGGACACTTATTTAAGATTGGAGGGAGTATGAATTATTCATACATACTCTAACTTCCTGTTTCCTGATGTGCAGATGTTAACCTTGTAAATAAAAGAATCTTGTGAGCAGTTGCTCTTAGTTTTTGCTATCTGTTATCCAATTTTTCTATTTGAACATATATTCTAATGGTGTAGCATATGAACTAATAAACGCTTGACAGAAGTGGATTGCTGATCAATTATTGCACTAAAACTTCCTAATCCTTGAACATATAACAAAATGATGGTCGCGTCAAATGTAAGGACTTCGAAATCCTTCGGATGCTTGACATAGTGATTAGAGGAAAAACCAAAATCAGATCTTCTAAAACTTCAGACTTACTCATGAAGCTAGAAGGTTGTAGTTAAAGTAATTTTTGACAACCAGAAATACTCTCGAGCTCGATTGTTCAACATCAGTAGAGATTAATGTCTAAATCAAGCAGTAGTTTAGCTTAAGTGTGCTTCATGTACCTTTGGCTGCAGTGCAATTTTCTGTATTTTTCCCGTTTCCAACTTGCTTCCTAGAGCTCTCGCAAATGCTTATAGTTTGACCTGAGTTGCTTGGGCCATCACATGCATCAAAACCAGTAGAGAGTACAGGTGCAGAAGATTCACTTTGTGAAGGTTCTCTCGACATATTGCTCATCTGGATCGGATTTGTATGAGTCATAAAGCTTTCCAAGCTAACATCTATCGGTCCTTCAACTGTTTGCAGTAATGTAGGACCTTCATCTTGGACAGCTGATATATCTTCGAATGTTCCTTGCACCTCGTGAATATGATTTCCTAGTCCTTGATTCAAACCAGAGTAATCTAAGACTTCTTGAGCACCATGGTATCCTAAGGAACTATCTTCAATGGCTTCTTTCTCAATTTGGTTGCCAAGCTTCTTGCGCTCTAAAGTTCCCTTTAGCATGCTGACCACAGATGAAACCTTATCAACAGGACCTGGTACTGGGTTGTTGAAAGTAGACGAACATGAATTGGATGGAGACATGAACGTATTGAAATGGTTGGGAAAATCACACACTGAACCATCATTAAATCCTCCTGGGTTCCCAAACTCTTGTTTCAAATGGTTGACACCATTCCCAGATGCATTATGCATGGCTTCTAATCCTATTGCTGTCTGAGAGTTTTGCATTGCAGCATATCTCCTCCTGCAATCACATGTGTTTGTGGAAATGATTCTACTTTCCATTGTTTGGGTAAACAAACTTCTTACAAGGTACATAATGAGAAGATAGATTATTCCTTGCACCATCTTCTTCCAAGTTTGTCATTTGCAATTATTTGCACTCATATATTATCTGAAGTTGAAGAATATAAGATATCTATCCTGTAGGCTCTTAATGGTCAATTAACTGCCAAAAAAGTGTCGTAATTGAAGTGCTTAACAAAATGGATAGCAAGTTTAAAATGTTCCTTAAATCACTGATACCTTAACTCGGATGAACGACTTCTCGTCATCGGTTGAGAGCTATGGAACCATGCCTGCACGCAAGGTGAGACATGAGATCTACCATACAAATTCACCAATATCTGTACATAGTTTCAAAATAAACTAACCTTTGCCAAGTATAAGTTACTAGCCTGCAATCCCCTTTCAGTGGTATTCCTGATAGAAATAAAATCCAAAATTAATTCATCATCAGGTATATCATTCAAACTGGAAATAAAGGGTTGAAATATATACGGCTATAAACAATGAAAATATCCTAGGGGATACAGGAGAAGGGAAAATACACACAATCAAGTTGTTCAACCATGTGTATGGAAGACCTGTAGGTGTGAAAAACAAATGAGGACCAAACTGAAGCTAGCAGACACACTAGTTTATGAGGTTGGAACTAGATATTAATTAAGGTGTGACGGCTTTAGAAGCTTGAGGAAACAAAGAAGAAGATGAATAATATCTGCGATCGACAAAAGCTCACCTTGTGGAATGCCCATTGACATCGCTCGACGACTCATCAACCGCCAAACTATTTTGTGGTAATAAATTTTCGTTGCTTTTCTTTCTCTGAATTGCAACCCCATTATGATGACTGGACATATTGGCCATATCAGTGGGCATCCTGGATACAGAATCAACAAATATACAAGTCATATTCAAGGGAAGCTCATACAAAATGAGAACAAATGATCCGACAATGTATAGCAAAAGATTTACGATGCTAACTAACCTTCGGGATGCTTGTCGAGGACGATGATGACCTATGCTTGCAGAATTGTAGCCTTGATTCTGAGAAGAAAAACAAACCAATGTGGAAAGAAAGCAATAACATCAGAAACCTTTAAAACAGAAAGAGAGATGGTACATTATGATTTTGAACTTCATAAAACAAGAAACTTCTAAGCAGGAAACTCAGTCAACGGAGATGAATTTTTGTCTTTTACCACTATGCCTGAAAAATTATGGAAAATGGCGGGATAACTTGGACTGCTCTAAAAAAAATTCCACCTTGTTCTAAATTTTTACGTTCTGTCATGAATAAGATTGATCATGGCCCAGAAAAGAAGTCAAAGAGGATTAGGAAAGTGCTTGCCTCCCCATTAGTGAGCCAGCTTTTGAAGAGTTCCTCGCTATCAGTACGAATGTTGTTATGAAGATTCTTAAAACCTAGCATCTCCATTGTTGGCGCAGGCATTCCAACTGAGCCTTCCATCAATGTTTTAATAAACAATTCTTCGCTTGAGTTCCTGTAAAAGTCCGAGTAGCCTCTTCCCTCGATCTCCATATAATTCTTTCCTGTTTCACCCCTCTGAACTCCCTGAGGATGAGCAATGCCCAAATTCTGCTGACTACTCCCAGGTTTAACAAACGAGTTATCAGGAAAGCTTCCTTTGTTTCCATCATAGACCATAATAAGAAAACGGAACAACACAGAGAAGCACCTGCGCAAAATGAAATCAAACCTGGAAATACTGAAGCAGACTAACCAACAAAAAAGAGGATTGCAGCCGAAACCTCTACCTAAAGGAAGAACCACAGTCCTGGAATTTCCAACTCTAACCAAAATCAAGTTGCAATATGGCAGTCAATGCAGAAAGCGTTGCGAAATCACAAACTCGAGTGCCGGGTCACTGCTCAATCTGGCTATGACGATATCTACACTCTGAAAGAACATAAATATTTTCTTAAGCACCTGTTATCTTTCTCGCTTCTACTCACTTAACTGATGATGAATATATACAGAGTGGCTGAAAACACTCACTAAATCAGCACTGGCTGAATGTATAAACCATTCAAACCCTCAAAATGTCAAACCTAATGTTAGAAACTAAAGACTTAGCAATACATGTGGTCAGATGTATGTACCACAAGCTACGCGGTAATACTTGTCAGGTTGAAACATCATCAAACAACTGGTGGGCACATTAAAGAAATCAAATTTCGAGGAATCTACGACCTGAAAATTTGCCAAAGATTCCATTTGAACTGCATTTGTCTTACTTGAAAAGAAGTAATTTTTACCCTCCATCCAAACGGTATAATCGAAATTCAGTAACAATTCAATGGACTCTGGGTTCTGTTAAAAACATCTTTGTCTCAACAACTGATCTAATAATATTTTTTTGGGTTTTCAAATTCATCCTTGTTACATGTTTGTCAACTGAAAGTAAATGTAAAAGAGACATTAGCTTCAAAGTAAAACTTAATGCAAAGACTTCTTCTTGTGCTGAACAATGGAAGGAGTAAAAGAATTTATGATTTGCCAGATATAATTTTAACAGGTTGAATATGATAATTAATGAGGTAATGGGGACGGTAGGCTAATTAGAGCAAGAAATCGGAATAAAAAAAGGGGTTTTGGGTTTTGCTGGAGAGTGAGGTTGAGGGGTGGGGTTGGGTGGGGTGTGATGAAAGCAGCCATGAAAACGACTGATGGTGCAACTGCCCTTCTCATTTAAACAATATTCTAGGTAGTCGTTGAGAAAGTCTTGTTCATTCGGTAAGCCTCCTTTTCTTTTTTTTTTCTTTTTTTCCCCACCGTGACTGGTCATTATTAGCAGTTTACCAACAGGTTATCATAGAGCACGATCCTGGCGGGAAATGCTCTTACTCGTCGCTTTCCTACGAATTCGGATTTCTTAATGGGATTATGAATAATGATTAATATACCGCATAATCAACCGCAAAATCCACGGACATGTATTGCGGACTTGTACGCTACAAGTCCGCAATGCATGTCGATGGAT
>JAOWAN010000005.1:13509272-13525025 GCA_028566635.1 Lobelia cardinalis
TTTCAACTTTCTAGGTAGTCTCCGAATTGGTTTTTCAAAGAACCCACCAATTTTTCCAAGTTATAAAAACATCCAATGTGACCAAATGCCCATGATTTCATACCTAATTTCCATTCTATGCCACTTTTTTTTTTCTTCCTAGTTTCCACTGAACGCCATTCTATTCCATTCTGTCAAAGACGTGAAGCCATCTCTTAAAGCACAAGACCCAATTGTATTTTGCGCCCAGTCGCATGATTCAGTTCATTCAAACATTAATCCACTTGTATGGCAGTTGAAGAAGCCAATAAACCTAAGTCTCCTTCCAATTATCTTTGGATTAGTGTGCTGGCTCATGTTCCCTGCTTGAATAATCTATGTTTGGTCTTGACTCTTGAATAATCTATTGGATAAACAATCGACAAGGGATTCAATTGTCTTGGACTGAGTTAGCAAAGTAACATTAGAATTGATTTCTTCATTGCTGATATGTTATCTAATCGGTTGTATTTCAAAAACCTGTTTTCCTCTCGCTGAAACTTTGATAGATGATGAATCCGAGAAAGGAGTTTCCAACAAAACCTCTGAAGAAAACCATGGTAATGTCAATCCTGAATCTTCAAAGGATCAGGTTGATAATTGTATGCTGGTTGAGGATGGTTCGCAGGAGAGAGGAAGCTCAACTGCAGAAGATAGCTTGCTTACATGTTCATCACCACAGTCAAATCCTCCAAACATCCAATCTGGAGTAAAGAGAAAAGTGGCATTCATACAAGTGAAGAAACCAGCAGCTTCAACAGATGAAGAGGGACTTCAAATCAAGCCAACTGAGAACAACAGTGGTGACAAAGAAGATATATTTTTCAATTTGCTCACAAGTGGGACTGTGAAGAATAGTTTCCTTTGACAACTGTGCAATAAATTTAACATTTTTATCTTTCAAGTTATCTTTAGAGAAAAAATCGGTTCTCTTTTGCTTTCTTATTTCGGCAAACCGGAAAATGTACTGCCATGATGAAGGTGATGATGGTAAGTGGCCCTAAAGTTCAGTAGTTGCAGTCCATCACCCTTCTAAAAGATGGCTTTGGCACCTATCAAAGTAGTGTGCATTTATCACCATCTTAACAAAGACCTCTGTGAGCTAATTGTTTTGGTTCCAATAACACCGATAGCCAAGAACTGAAAGCAGTATATACTCAACATTCGAAAAACTATTTTAGATTGTTATCATGTGTCCCAAACTCTTGTTAGCAAAACCCTATCAAGTCCCGGTCTTGTTTTTTTTGGTACCATTTTCCTATAAATTATATTCCATCCGTTTTATTTTAAGTGTTCATGATAGCGATATGTTACGAGTAAAAAATGTCTTTCATAATACTTAAAAAATTAAACTAAAATGAATACTACTACTTGTTTTTAGAGAATGATTTAAAGCTCTTTACTTGTGCAATTATTTTATTTTGATGTTAACCGATCTGATTTTATTTGAATCGTTTAGAGGATTTTCATTCGGGTCAAAACCGAGATTTGATCTCAAAATTCCCTGAATTGCTTGTGGATTTGTGATCGATTCCTTAGGGCTTTTGTTCGCCTAGGAAATTCGATCAAATGAACATAAAAATCGCGGTCAAAGGTGGTCGGAATCGTCGCCGACATCGAAAAACCCGACCAGCGGTAAACGGGCGATGGACCCGTTTATGACGGCGGTGGGTTAAAGTCCTTACCCGTTCTCCGCGAACCCTACCCGACACGTCACCCGTCCACGTCCGGATTGCCAGGCCGCGCTCTGGGTTACACTCCTTGCCGCACCCGATCCGTCCTCTCTGGGCCGCCTCTACTGAGCCGCACCTAATGGGATGCGCCTGTAAAGGCCACGCCTTCTGGGCTGTGATTTTTTGGGCCGCCCGCCCCCCCCCCCTCCTTTTCTCACTTGGGCCTGGGCTAGAGTGTTTTTTCCCCACCCTTTTTTTTTAAAAAAATTATGGGTTGCTCACTTTTACTGGGATGAAAAAGGGTGATAAATATTTTTTAATAAATTAACCGGGCCTCTTTTTTTTGTGCGCCTTGGGCCATTTGCTTGGGCTCTTGGATCCTCTCTGCCTTCCTTGGACTGCCCGACCATTTAATTAGACTATATGTGGGCTGCATTTTTTAAAAAAATAAATAAATGGCTAATATGGGCTTATTTGAGTTTTTTTTTTTTTTTAACTTACTAAATTAAATAGTTTTTTTGGCCACATTTTAAAAACTGTTTTCAGCCATTTAAATTATAATATTTTCAATTAAATTATTTGGACTTTGCCAAAAATTTATTTTCTTGATTTTTTAATACTTGCCATTAAATTAATTTTAGGCAAAACTGCGCCAAAAATCAATAAACTATAGGTGTTTTTCATATTTCATCATCAAAGTATAAAAATTAAATCGAATGTCATTTATATTTATTTTTTGAACACATATGACCATTCCGTCCATTTTGAACGTTAGTGAGACGTTAAGTCCCCATTGTGCAGGGGTAAAATCGTCAAATTGAATTAAATATCAATTTTTTAAACTTTTAAGGGTGTAAGTTGAATATTTAAAAATATAAAGGACCAATTTTAAGAGGATAAAAAGAAAAAAAAAACCCTCACCCCTCCCTCAACACTCTCGTTTCCCTCCCCTCCCCCCCGGCTCTCCCACCATGCCGCCGGCGAATCCCTAAATCTTCCAGAAGCTTCATGTTTCATGCTATGGAACATATTTGGTCTCTCTCTCTCTCTCTCTCTCTCTCTCTCTCTCTCTCTCTCTCTCCTAATCAGATTTTGGAAATAGGAGGAATTAGGGCTTGGGCTGTTTCGCTCAAGGAGTAGCCGCCGGTATTGATCCATGACGCCCCGCTCAAAATCCTCGAACGCTGCTCCGATAAAGCTGTCAGGTCCAATACCGGAGGTAAGATTCGAATGCTGGGCTTCACCTTCTTTCGAAATGCAACTCGATTTCTGGGTTGGGATCGATCGAAGTTGTGAGAAGAAAGGCTATGGAGATCTTGAGGGTGGATCTCTGCGATCCGCTTATTGCTTTCTTGAGTTTGAAATCAATCTTCTCTTCCTTTCTCTTCTCTTTCTTATTTATGTTCATAATAGATTCACTCCCTCCTCTAACAAGTTAGGTAATTCTTCTTCTGGTATAAAAAAAAGATTTATGTATTTAATGGTATTGTACTGAGTCGAGCTAAATGGATTCTTCTTCAAGTACATATTATGGTCTTCTAGATTCATGGCTTCAAGTGGGGTTTCTCCTGAGCACCGAATTGAGCGGTGCATTTGTGATGGGATACTCTGATGTGGTGGGGAAGGAGAAGAGGAGTTGGAGGTGGTTGTGTCCCCTCTGTTCGCTGTTGTTGGGGACGCTCATATTGCGGCAGTGAGGTGGTGGTGCGGTGGTTAGGTACGGTGGCAGATCGGAGGAGGGGGAGAGGGTGATTTAATTAGGGTAATAATTAATTAAGGTGATTAAAGTAATTTAATTTAAGGTAATAATAAATTAAAATAATTTAATTAAGGTAATAATCAATTAAAGTATTTTAAGTAATTTAATTTAAAATTATAATAAATTTTTATATTTCTAAATATTCAAATAACACCCTCAAAAGTTTAATAATTATAAATATATTTCACTTAGCTCCCTTGTTTAAAAAGAATTTACAAGACTCCCTTAAATTATTTTTTTCAGAATGGACGATTTTACCCTTGAAAAAAGGTGATTTAACGCTCCACTAACGTAAAAAATGAACGGAATGACCATATGTGTTCAAAAAATAAATATAAATGACCTTCGATTTAATTTTTATTCTTTGATGATGAAATATGAAAAACACTATAGTTTAGTCAAATTGGAAATTTATTTATTAATTTATTTGTTGCGAGTTCAATTGAAAATTAATTTTAGTCAAATTGAATTTTATTTTGAACTCAAATTATTTTTATATATGGGCTATTATTATTTGTTATTAAATTTAACCAAATTAATCATGCTTGAGATATATTTTCTCTTATTATTATTTAATGATAGGCATTAAATTTATTTGCGACATTTGAGGTTTATTTTAAGCTTGCTTGAAAATTATATGACATTGTATTCTCGCATGAATGATTGATTGCCCATATTACATCCATATAGCAGTTAATTTCTAATTATTGATTATGCATTAAGTATAATAGCATTGAATTTGCTGTATATATATATATTTGAATTCCATGATTTTATTGCGATCAATATTCATGCTATATGTTGATATGTGAACCGAAGCTCATACCGTGTATTAGAGATAATTGTTCACCTATGTATTCGAAACTAAGCTCATACATGTGTATTAAAAGCCGAAAGCTCACACCTATTTGAACCTAAAGTTCAAATATAAGAAGAAAGCTTAAGTTTCTCCCGAACTAACTAATACATAATCCATTACTTACTCTACTCACTTTTAAGTGAGCCATTATGCCATCATATCATTTTGTGATTGTGTTTGATCAAGAGTCAACCGATGCATAATTCTTAAAAATGACCGAAAATTTATACCTTTATATACACTGTACTCCAGAGCTAGTACATGAAACATAACTGTTTATTGTTCTGTAAAGTTGACATTAGATTTTGATTAAAATTTTTTTTGTAATATTTTCTCATTGTATTACATTAAACAATTGCTTATGTAAGGAGCTTAAAGCTTCCAAAGTCATACCTTATTTTTCCCCTTTTGATGAGAAAGTATTGTATCTTGTATAATCATATGAGGCATAAGCTTGCAACTTGTAAATCGTAAATCATAGAAATATGTTAACATTATAGATAGTCTTATGCTATCAATATCGAGAGAGCGACCAAGCATTAGCCACTTTGAGAACCCCTGTTCTCCGCGCCCCTCGGCGATTAAGGCCAAAAGGCGGCTTTATCGAGGTTTATTTTAAAAGGTGGATGATGGTCATCGGGCGCTTGGTTTGTGATGAGAACATTCTATTACGATGTAGGGCACTTCTTTGTCACTACTCAAAACCTATTCTTCTTTAAATCGAGAGTCGCCATTTCCGTTTGATCTTAGGCTTTGAAAGCACAAGCTTTTCTGATGTTTCTAGGTTCAGGAGTTTAATTATGAATTGGGAAGAACAAACATCATCCAATTCGCCCTATATTGCTGTCTAAATGTCTAGCATGCATGCCACCTAGAGGTGAGTCAAGGGGTTGGCCTAAGCTGGTCAAGGTGCAAAAATACACAAGTGTGAGCATTAGTCTCATGGCACTTGGATCTAAGCTAAAGAGCAAATGGAAACATGTGTATGGTTCTAGGCACATTAAGTTTCCAAGACAAATAAGTAAACCTATATTCATAAAGAGGGATATAATTTATACATGAAAACATGTGATCGATATTATTCTTTGAAAGTAACTTCATAGTTATTTGAAGACTATCATTTAATGTCATCCTTCGAGATACAATCTCATAGTCATTGAAGAGACTTAGTGAAGATACAAAAAAATATTAGCAACCAAGCGAGCTCTAAAGTGCTCGAGAGTCAGGTCATAACCATCAGAAGAAAAGTACTTAGCTAGATATGATGAGCCTAGCTCTATATCTAGCGACCTTGTTAGAGACCTCGCAGAGAGCATAGCCTCAGCTATTTTACCTCGCGAGATAAGGGAGAGTGATCCTCCCTGGCGCGACCAATATAAGAGCCCGCCTAGCAGGCCTAATCCTCGTAGGACGAAGTAATGCTCGCCTGGTAAGCAAAGTACTAGGCGACCTCAAAGACCTCGCGAAGAGGTGAAACCTCATGCGAGCTTAACCTTACTCCTCGCTATGAGCCTAGCTCCATGCGACCATATTTGATACCTGTGAGCAATCTTGCTCGAGAATCAGTGTCTATCGAGGAGAATGTCTTCATCAATGACAGAATATCCTCAGGAGATTGTTTTCATATATGACCCTGATTGAGTTACCTTTTATGGTTCAGATTAGGATCCTTGCCTTGCGTGGATTCTAAGTGAATCTGGAGGCGGCCAAGGTTCCTTCTCCTTCAAGGATTCAGCATCCTCAGAACCTATAAATAGAGCCCTATCCCTGTAGACAAAGGTACGCACTCTATTGCCCTCAAAACTCTCCCGTAGTCCCGTAAATTCTCTTGTTCTTCCTCAGATTTGAGTCTTACTCTCACGCCGAAGCTATTTTGGCAGGAAAACCCCCAGCCCTTAGTGACGGTGTTTGATTTTGTAGGTCATGCAGCTGCCCAGATCTTAGCCCCCTCCGTCGTTGTGCTCAACAAGATCGTCGAAAAAATCGTGCATCATCACTTAGAGAATGATATCTATCATTCATGGAATATTAATGTAAACAATGGAAACATTCACAACGTTCTCATAGAAATGAAATGAAAATAGAGTTGTATGAAATCCAATTCCAAGATAGGGCATGGCTTTAGTATGTTCAGATCAAGAGAATCTTCATATGAAGATTGGCCCTCTCCAATCATTCAGGGCTTTAAGAATACAAGCTCACACACACACTTCAAAGTCCCTTTGGAAGTCAAGATTTGTTTATAAACATAAAGTATAAAGATACTAATGAAAGAAGTTATTGATATTTGAAATAGGTTTTCAACCTTATGATTTATTTCATTCACATTTCATGTGTTTTAGAACACATTCATCATAGATAAACATGGATGGTATGAAAACTTACTTCAAATGAGAGAAGGCATATGCTTAAAGCATTCAACACTCATTCATGTAGTTTTATTTAAAGAAGATGATAACATCATGTAAAGACCAATGAGTCATATTTCATTCATAACATTTCATGGAGGAAACCAAGAGGCATACATGTTTACAGGAGTAAGCAAAGATATAGATCTAGATCTAAACTAGCAAACTAGTAAAAAATAATTACATTTGAGAAGAGACTATACCTACTCCTAAGAGAATGATGACCTTTGGTGTCCAAGGCTATGAGAGAGATGAGGAAGACATTCTCTTCGATGTAGAGGTAGAGTAATGAAGAAGAAAGAAGGGAAAGAAGAAGCTAGATAGCTAACTATCTTCTACACCTTTTAACTTCTTCCTCTTGGAGTATGGTTGCCATTTAGATTAGTGGACTTGAGGTTTGATTTGTGTTTAGATTTGAGTGTTTGAAAGGGATTGGAGGCTTAGAGAAGCTTATGGTGATTTAGGAAGTATTTGGTTTGAAGGTTGAATGAAGATTGGATAGAGATATGAGAGAGATTTATGAAGATATGAAGAAGTGTTTGAAGTTATGAAGGTAGTTCATGAAGATATGAAGAGGATGTTTGAAGATGTGAAAAATGGTGTTTGAAAATGTGAAAGATGTGTTTGAAGATGTGAAGGATGGTGTTTGAAGATATGAAGGAAGAATGAAAATTTGATCAAGAGACTCTCACAAATACTTCCACTCTTTGGGATTAAATTGCAAAAATGCAATGGGTTAGTTTGCTAACCTTTTCTTTATGGTTTTGATCTTTTTGTCAATCTTTTTCTAACCTCTTTGAAGGTAAAATGAATGGGGATTTATATAGGAGGGTGAGTTTAGGTTTATACCTGATCTCTCATAACCTTTGGAAGGTTCAAAATACCCCTAACCCTTGGGAAGTCCTCTTAATACCTTTTACCCGAATAGGCAAAGGAGCAAAAAAAATAAGAAACTGTAGGTTCTGGGCTGGACCGGCCCATATCCCTTGCAAACTGGCCAGTTCGATCCTATGCTGCTGTACATGAATTTTTTGCTTTTTGGTCCGGAAATGGTACACTTTGCATTTTCTTTTGTCCTTTCATGTTGCTTTTGTGTCCCCTTGGATGATCTTGGATGTCATTCTTGTTCCCTTGACTTTGGATGTGTCCAAATGGGTTATCTTCATTTCCAAGGCTTGCCCATAAATATCTACACATGAAGAAAATGTCACACTGTATTAGTTATCTATGAGACATGTAACCATGCCATGTCCAAATAACTTATGTTTTGTGCAATATTGATCAAATGTGACATGTTATTCTCTTTTGCATGTAGCAACCTCAAGATGACTAGGCATTAGTTTAAGCTTAGCAAAACTATGCATGGCTAATTCTTAACTAATCATGTAATTAAGGGTGTCCAAAAATGGGGTGTCTACAGAGCCCTCGACGACGGCACTTGCGAAGATATGAAATATACACCATTTTTTGACCCGTCCCGACTCATGGGGGCCTTTTGAAAACGTTTGACATGTGTGTGACCGAAAATGAGTTTTATCACAAAGATAAATGTGTGAAAACACAATTTTGACTCATGGGAGTGTTGAAAAATTAGTCACATAGGTGACGGGAAATTTTGGACATAAAGGTGCCATTTTGAATATCTTTTTGAAAAAAGGATAATTTTTTGGAAAATTTTAACACAAGAGTGACTAAGGAAAAATGCAAGAAAGCATAAAATGCATAAATGGTAAATTGCGTAATTAAGGATACTCCATTAGTTGATGAAGATTTTTTCATTGGGGACAACTTCGAGTACCTTTTAAATCCTTTGAAAGTGCATGGGGGAAATTGAAAAAAATCCCAAACTCCCCCTTTACTAATACCGATCGATTTTGGTGGGGGGGGGGGGAAGAGGATTTTTCCTTCTTCTTCCCTTGATCCAAGAACTCCATTGTTGCCTTCTTCAACCTCAATCTTGATTCTTTGCTTTCAACACTTGAAGATGGATTTCGGGAGCTCTTCGCAATCGAGAAACTTTGGGGTTCGAAAAAATTCTCGAACTTATGTGGTGAACACTTCATTCCCAAGTGGGGAGTTCACCCCGATTTTTCCTCCTACGCTATAGCTAAGCGAATCCGAGGAGAGGTAAATTCTCTACTCCTTGAATTTTCTACAAAAAATTAGACGGTGTATATGCATGTATGCCTAGGAATAATCTTGTTTTGACTCCGATGGGTTTCGTTTCGAAACGAAAATTTTGAGTTCGTTTTTGCGAAAATTGGTGCATGCTAAGTTGTGTAACTCTCATGCTTTAATGATGTTTGATGGTTGTGAAAACAGTGGACGTGACTTTGTGTTGAATGAATACTTGGGCATGAAAAGAAAAAAAATCATAGGAAAGCTTATTTTAACTTGGCACACCAAGTGTTTGATGAAATGCCCAAGTGTAAATTTTTTTATATTTTTCTTGTGTTTCTTGAGCCTAATTGGTAATGTGATATAATATTTGTGTTCTAGTATGCACTAAATGATATTGGAGACAAGTTTGGGTGACAAAATACCATGCTAATTGTATGAATTTTCAAAGGAAATTTGCTTGAAAATGTGGTTAGTTTGGTGTCTTGACCATGCTTTTGTGAGCCTTGTGAACCTAAAATTTGACAAAAGAGTTTTGCATTTGTGTGTCAAACTTGGTGAGCCTAAAATTTAGCTATGAAAACTTTGGAGTTGGTCACTTGATACCTAGACATGTGTATGTCAAATTTGAAAGGAAGATGAGCCTAAAATTTGGCTAGAGAACATTTTGAAAGTAATGAACCTATATTTTGGCTAAGAAAAACCTTTTGAAATTGATGTGTTAAACTTAACTTAAGACTCATAGGAGTAGTAGGCTTAATATTTGGCTTTGACAAATATAAACTTGGTTTGAAAAACTCATGGGAGTAAAGGAAAATCTTTTGATTTTAACAAGTATAAACGTAATTTGGAAAACTCATATGGGGGTAAAGAAAAAACTTTTGAAATTGACAAGTATAAACTTAATTTGGAAAACTTAACAAGTATAAACTTGATTTGAAAAACTCATGGGAGTAAAGAAAAGCCTTTTGGCTTAGAAAATTTTGACATTGATTAACTAATATCTAGACACGTATATGTTAAACCTATAAAGATGGTAAGAATGGAAGAATTTTGTTTGGATAACTTACATATCTAGATATATGTATGCCTAGCATATAAATGCATTTGTGATGATGAAATTGCTACATGTAAATGTGCATTCAATTAAAATGGTCTTCGCAGTATGTTTTATTTTTCATTCAACTTTTCCTTTCATTTTGATCTTTTCCAATGGATGGATACTAACAAAGTTAACGATAGAAAAGTGGAGGCAAAAAAAAAAAAAAGTACATGAAACTCAAACCAAAAATGCGAAAAACAGATGCGGGTTTCCTCCCCTTTAACCCTAAATAAAAAATGACCGATGAAACTGGTAACGAGGCAATATGGGACACACATCAAATTATTTTTAAAAAATAGCAACAAAAAAAGAGTAAACCCTCCCTCCCCCTTAAAATTACTCAATCAGTTAACTTGTCTTAATTTCCTTCAATCACAGAAGCGCCATTCCTTCGACTCCAATTCCAGTCTCCCGCTCTCTTACAGACATACTTGCAAACTTTATACACTTACAGATTCAGTTATCAACTTACATAATGTGCCGTTGTGGTTTGAATGGACGTGCCCATGAAGAAGCCGGTGTCTCGGTCGGTGAAAGCTGAGTAGGATCGGAAGGTACTTGAAGAAAGGCCATTAGTCTCGGTGTGGCGGTACCAGTGCTCCAGTATATTTTAAAAGTGACTAATTTAAAACAACTTTTTTCCTAAAACGATACTTATTATGAAACGGAGAAAGTATTGTCATTTATAGATCCTTGGCAGCACTTACTAGCATTTCCTATTGATTATACCTAAAATTCCCCTACAAAACCCCCCACCTAAATACTCACTCTCACATATTTTTTACTCTACATGAGTTTTAAGAAATGCAATTATTACTATAACTTTATGAGGTGGGTTAAGCCTGTCAATTTGAGTTTTGAGTTATAATGAGTTGAGTTAGAATAATAATTATTGATAGTTGGAAAAGTACAAGGGTAATTTAGAAAAGTATGTGTAAAAAGTTCCTATAAATCCTAAAAGGACAACTATTTTGGAACAAATTTTAACTTCTAAAAGACTACTATTATGAAACGGATGGAGGATAACTCATTTAATTAACCGATCACATTAATTGTGTAATAAATGAAGTTAAATTCGAATTAACATTTGAATACTCTTTCGCACTAATAAAATATTTTTTACACATTCTAATACACAAATTTATAAATAAATGGGTTGAAAGGGATTAAGCTCTTTACCATGTTAAAAATGATTCAAGTGGATTAATGAGTAACAATTTGACGGACCTAAAGTGGAGTAAAAGATTTACCCTTTTGTTATTCTCTCCTTACTTCTAGTCTATCCAACTACCCGAAAAAGTATGGGTAAAAACGGAATGTAAATGCTTTTAGTCGAAATACGACAATTATTTTAAACCAATTTTTGAGTAAAAAATGACAGAAATTTCAGACCGGAGGGAGTAGAGTAGTAAGTACCCACAATCAATTCCAGCAAAAACATTTTCCGCCCCCTAAAGTATCCATCGAACTTCAGTTTACTCCCCAGAGCCAAACCTGAACCATATGACCCCCAATGTAACCAAATGTCCCAATTGAACTCCCAAAGACAAATTGGACTGACATTTCAGTTGAAAACTCGCACATGCAATACATGTGATGGGCAAAATAGGTATTTCAAATTTATTTTGAAGGAATTGAATTAAATTGAATGAAATTAAATTGGATCCAGATTCCTGCCCCCATAATCATCAACCTTCAACGCCCCTAACTACGGCAACAACAAAAGCGGCCGCCCCTACCCCCACAACCACCCCTGCCTTCTCACTTGCCACTCACTGTGCTTCCTGCTCACCAATTAAGGGTGCGTTTGGATGTGGAGTTTTTTAATATATTTTATTTTTATTTGTATTATGTGTTTGTTTTGTGTTGGTTTTGGTTTTGTAAGAGTTTTACAATTTTGCCCTTTAAATTTTAAAAAATTACATGATAGTGATGGAGAGAGAAAGAGTGATAGTTGTAATTTGATGTGATGTTTGATAGGATATAAAGGTGATATAGGGGTATGTAAAAATAATAGATAGAGAGAGAAAACTTAAGTTTAAAAAACTTGTGTTTTTGGTTTATTTTTCAAACAATGTTTAAAAAACTGGACAGGTGAACACACCCTAAATTTCTTCTCTGACGATCGCCCTTTTTTCCTCTCTGAACCTCACAAACCAAACCTCTATTTCATCTCTTCCTCTCAAACGACTAACCTAAACCCCTCTCTCCAACACCCATTGAAGAACCGCCAAATCCACCACATATCCACCAACTGCAGCTCCATTCCCGCACTACACAAGAAATCTCCGACCGTAGTCAAACATATACCAAGGGAGAAAGTTACAACATTTTTTCTTTTGTTATTGCATATATATTGATTATACGCACTTTTCAGAGAATTCAAATCGCGAGTACAAGAATCGAAGCTATACGGATCGAGCCGAAAACATATGCGAGACTCAGATCTGTCCGCCGTCTTGCAAGAAACCGAGCTTCAAAGCTGCAAGGCCACTATGGACTCACCGGAATCATCAAAGGAGACTACACCAACATAGATCCGTCCACTCCTCGCTCTCCTTCGCAAGAAATCCATATGTCGAATGAAGAAGAAAGAACAAGAATAAGAAAGTGAGGTTATCGGATCTATGAAATTTGGGACATTTGGTGGTGAAGAGGAACGGTGGTGGGTACGGGATAGTCGAACTGGCGGTAGAGGAAAGAGAGAGACGGAAAGAGAGAGAAGGGTGGATTCAATTTTTCCACCATTTCTTCCGGCGAGCTTGGGACGTTTGGTTATGAAGAGAGACGGTGGTGGGTGGTGATTAGAGGAAGTGGGTGAGAGGTAAAAGAAAGGAAGAGATGCGAGGGTTTTTTTCCCAGATCTGGCTTGAAGAAGATGTTAGGAGTACATGATCTTCCAATTTTGCCACTGTCAATTTATCGAAAAAATAAGGATTACCTATTTTGTAACCGAAATGTCAATACGAATTGGTTTAGGGGTTCAATTGGGACGTTTGGTTACATTAGGGGATCATATGGTTCAAGTTTGGTTGTGGGGGTAAATTGAAGTTCGATGTATACTTTAAGGGGCGGAATTTTTTTTTACCATGAATTCCACTACCTTGAAGAGTAACCACTAATAACTATCTAAGTCTTGAAAATGAAGCCTTTTTTGGATACACCTAAAATGACCCTAGAAATACTACCCACCTAAATTAATAGCTACCCATGATTTATCGCAAAAGCATAAAGCATAACCACTAATTAGTACCTATAATTACAAATCACGACTCATTTTAAGTCCTTCAAATTAGAGAGAGAGGGTTGCACGCATCTCTATTTGCTACGTTTACTACTGTACTAATAGTAATAATGATCCTAATAGTAAATCAAATTGATTCATCAATGAGAAGAACGAAAAAACACATTAAAAATTTGAATACTAATCCAACATGTGTTCAATAATTGAAGATTAACGAGTGAGGGTGCAACAGCAGCGTAGCAAAGAATAATAGGATATAGAATTGATTTCTGCTAAGATAAGATTAAAAACATACTGAAGCACAGATGCATGTACCTTTTTCACTTCCATGACTAGAAATTGAGATCTAAGCTCAAGCACCCAAACTCTTCCTCACTTGGGCTTTTCGGGGAATCTTGCTGCAAATCAGCATACTCCAATAATTGCAAATCAGAAATTTCAACATTGGAGAAGCTCAGTCAACTTTCACTTCATTAAGGTGTCCGCAGATCTCAAACTCTTGCTTCCTTGACAATCTCTGTGAATGAACAATTGATAACAACAAAGAAGAAAATGCTTCAATGAAATATCTCAAAATTGAAGGAAGCTCTTCCATGGAGCTCATGATTGATGGACCAAAAATGAGAATAGTGTTGGTCTCTATCTCCTTCACCACACATTCGCAATTTTTGATTTATCATACACTGAATATGCTGTAGATCCAAATTCTAAAGGATACATATGGAAATTGAAAAGCTAAATTAATCCTTTCAATGCTGCTTGACTTTGAAACATGGATTCTTTAAGGGGAACAGAGAAAGTATATTATGGTCCTTAACAATAACATTCATTTATCAGAATACATACGGATGATTCCATACATATATTCCCATATACTTGCCACCATCAAGAACTTCAGATAAGAAGAAACTGAAAACTGAACGCATATTTTCAGAGAGAACTGTTCCTATTAGTATTATTCATCAAGCAAAAATGGCCATGGCTGTTCCAAACACTAGGACTTTTTTTCCAACAAAATTATGCATTCAACACTTTTTTACTTTCTGAAATCACCCTACAATAAAACACACAAGAAAGGACACAAACTTAAATACTCCTACAACCCCAAAAAGAGAGTCATGCTTTGCATTTGGGCAGTCCCAAAAAACAGTTGCAATTCTAAAAGTTGAGCTTCAAATCTCCATAATCTTTTCAATTTTTTTCTTCCATGGATATTGTTTCATCTGACATGTCATAAAGATACTTTTAAACTTTAGTGCAAAAGGAAATCTACAGAAGCAAAGGTATGATGTTGAAAAGCTTGACTTGTCAAATTCGGCTCATTTTTTGGGATGTGGGGGAAAAAAGGTAAATGCTGGAGATGCCCCATTCCACAATCATCTAAATGTGACACAAATCTATCATTTAGACACCAGGAACTGCATACAAGAACTTGATTTCATGTTCCGGAAGTCAGAGAAGATAATGCAAGAACAAAATAAAGAGACTATCCAAGCCTGTAATCATGCGAAAGTTAAAAAGAAAAGCAACCCTAAAAGGCCAAGAATCGAGACCAGTCTAAAAATAACAATACCGCTGTTCTTGAAAGAGCAATCAGAGTCTATTAAGAACAAGCAAATCAACATTTTCTGCACTAGCTTAATCAGGCTCATTTAAGTTCAATTGACTTACACCATGGAACATAAATGAAAACTTATCTTGCAGAATTGCAACTCAGTTGAAGGAATTTGACATGTTACATAAATGAAATAGATCGTCGATCAAAAGGGAAATATCAAGAGATTCTTACAACCATCTTATTCTTCTTGCCTGCAGATAACAGCAGAACTTTCCCATCAACAATGTCATCAGCCTCGATCTTTTTCCCTTCACTATCAACTCTGATATTGTTTAAATAAAGCCCTCCTTGCTTCAAAAGCCTCCTTGCAGCCGACTTACTCTCAAGCAAACCCGAACTAACTGACAAGTCAACAACCCCAATATCAAAAACCTGATCATAACCCAACGAACACGACGGAACATCCTCCGCAATCCCTTCAATTGTCTTCCAATCCAACCGAGTCTCCGCCCCCGGCCTCAACGCTTCTGTAGCCTTAAGCGCCTCGTCCAACCCCTCCTGCCCATGAACAAACAGCGTAACTTCCTCTGCCAACCTCTGTTGCGCCGTGTTCGGCAAATATCCAGCTTTCCCCATTTCCATCTCAATCTCCCCTATCTCCTCCAAACTCAAAAAGGTCAAAATCTTCAAAAACCGAACCACGTCTGTATCAGGAACAGAGAAAAAGTACTGATAAAACTTGTAGGGAGACAACATTTTAGGCGACAACCACACTGCACCCTCCTCTGATTTCCCAAACTTCGTACCATCGCTCTTCAGCAGCAAAGGAAATGTCAACCCATACGCTCTCTCGCTATCGCTATCACTATCACTCTCATTATTATCCGACCGAATAAGTTTACGGACCAAGTCCGTGCCAGCAGTTATATTACCCCACTGATCACTACCCCCAATTTGAACAGAGACATTTTCGTTCTTAAACAAATGCACAAAATCATAACCCTGCAGTAACTG